>APFE030281872.1:92952-161844 GCA_000404065.3 Pinus taeda | reverse complement strand
CCATTACTATTGTAGTTGTATCCCTTATTAATATTGTTGTGCCCCTATTGTCCCCATATTGTTATTACTATGGCCCATAGAATCCCTCTATTGTTATTTTTGTGCCTTTATATTATTATTGTAAGGTCAGTTGGGTTATATTATGACTCCTTAGACTCCTATATATAGACATGAGGTTTTTTCATTTGAATCATCAAGGAATCATTCATTTGTGTAATGTAAAGGAGGTTGCCCCCTCGGAGAGGCTGAATTCTAAGGCGTTGATCTATCTTTTCTATCTTTTTGTGAGCTGGTTTCATAACATTAAGGGCCTCTTATTCAATCTCGGTGTTCATAAATTTGGGTGGATTTTATGACATGGGTGCACTCACATTGTAGATCAAGACTTTAATGAAGCCAAGGGAATGAATGCCTTCAAAAAATTCTTAACACTTTTGGCATTAAGCAATCAATTCTAATTGAAAAGACCCATGCCTTCTCATCCCATGCAATCTCGTTAGCGAAGCATGATAACTTATCCCTCATGGATGAAGTGTTAGGCTATTGATCACCCAAATTTGATAACTAGTGCTTCTTAAATTCTCTGCCTAATGTACCCCAAGAAAACCCTATGTAGCAATCCATAAAAAAATCTCTAATGGTATTCTAGGTATTACACAATAGTTTGATTGGGGATGAAACAAATGTTTACTAAAATTCAAAACAAGGAAAAGGAAATCATGGTGCTACTTGGTTGGGAGATTTTCCTTAAGGTTAATGGCTGAATATGTGCTAGCCATAACAAACACGATGTGATTGGGTAGTAGGTGAAGTAAGAGGGTTGCAAATAAGAATGTGCACAAAGGAAGTTTAATGTTGAGAGAGAGAATATGTAGAAGAGTCCATAGAGGATGATCAAAGGAGCATTTCTATGCATAGGAAGAGATGGTAGGAATGAAAAACTAAGAGAGATAAAATGTATATGCTCTGACAAATACATAGAAAGGAAGGGATGGGAAAAATTGGCAGAGCGATTGGCCAAAACGGTATAAAGGAGTTACACTAAACTAAAAAGACCAATGCTTCAATGCCTAGCTTTGATACTAATGTCAAGCCCGGATGGATAAATCCCCAATGATATTTCATTGATGTGTGATCAAAAATATATAATGGGGCGACCCTTCGTTTCATTTTCCAAGGGTCCCTTCATCTTTGCATTCTTGTACTTTTATTCATTTACACTTTTATTTACATGACAAAAGTCCTTAAGGATTATATCCATCATACATGCCATATTAATCCTAAGTTTTCTCTGTGTCCATGTTATGGAACTAGCTCAAGAAAAGATAGAAATGATAGATCAACGCCTTAGAATTCAGCCTCTTCAAGGGGGAAACCTCCTTTACATTACATAAATGAACAATTCTTGGATGATTCAAATGATACAACCTCCTTTCTATATATAGGAGTCTAAGGAGTCACAATATAACCCAGCCGACCTAACAATAATAATATAAAGCCACAAAAATAACAATAGAGGGATTCTATGGGGCACAGTAGTAATAGTATGGGGGCAATAGGGTCACAACAATATTAATAAGGGGTACAACTACCATAGTAATGGGGTAATCACTAGTATTATAGGGACCCAACAAGGTCACAGTGCGGCAAGTTAACAATACAGAATTACAGATCAGACTACAAAGAATGAGGAAAGAGAGGTATACGTAGGTTCACCTTGACCAAGCAACGTATACATGTAGGTTCATTGACCACAAGTAGCGTATACATACACACTCATTTTCACAGAATGAAAAGCGCGTATACCTTGGAAAACTAAGTTTTTGGACAGAGGTATTTGGTGCATGGTATTTTGATCCATGGTATTGGTCCAAGGTATTTGGTATGAGGTATTGACCCTAGGTATTTGGTACAAGGTATTGGTCCTAAGTGGTTTTGGTCCATGGTATTGAGAAAGGCCTAAAAATATAAAAGGAGGATAAGATCATTAGGCCATGAGTGCATGTACTGAATATCTGATGAAGTGTGAGATCCAATATGCAGGTTATCGGCTTATGGAGCTTTGTTTGATCTGAACAAAGGATGAACCTTAGTGGTTGATGGAGGATAAGATCTAATGATGGATTGGGATCTTAAGGCTTGAAATGAATTATCTTTATATGGTTTGATCATGTTTAACCTAGATTTGCATACTGATGCATGTGTTGTTTTGTAAATATTATGATTTGGGTATGACTGAAGTCTGGACTAGCTTCAAAATTATGAATTAATATAGTTGGATTTGATAAAAGCACATATACACGCTAGTTCAACACATCTAAGTAGCGTATACATTATGTAATATGATATTTGAAGTTACAAGTGGATTTGACTGTTGTGGAAAAATTATGGGTTCTACTTTGTGGTCTGGTGACTCTAGTTTGATGACAGTATACTGAATGTTCAGATTGATTGATTGTGATTTGCTTCAGTGATGATGGGATTTCAGTGATTCAGTTATGGATGATTTAGAAATTTATGACTGAGTTTTCAATGATTAGTTAATGCAGATGTATTTGATGGTTGTAGTGCAGTGGTGATTGATTTTGAGCTTCAATGTTGATAATGGGTACAGTATGAAAATTAGATGAAACGAGGCCTTCATGTGTATTGTTGTGTACTAGGAGCATCCAGTTTGAAAATTTATGAAACATGGTCCCTCGAGTAAGAGAGAAGGTTGTAGCCTTCTAATGGTCGGTGGCTATGTACTAGTAAACATATCGGCTAGTACAAGATCTAGGAGGTTGTAGCTCCCTTCCAATAGAAGCTAGAGAATGAGAGAAGGTAGTAACCTTCTACATGTAGAAGCCTACGTACTGGTATGTGTCTGCACCAGTACAATGTTGTAAACATATTTTCTTATTATTGAAAGAAGATTGAGACAACAAAAATAGGTGGTTTTCACCCACATTGGGTTTCCACCTTAAATCTTGGTGTTCACGTGTGTTGCTTATGTGTGATGGTTCATTATGTTATTAACTGCTCATAGTTACTGTTTAATGTTTAATAAAGCACTGATGCACGGATTAAAGATCAACATATGATGAATTAATGGAATCATTAGTTTGTTGGATATACGCTTGTTTCCTTAAATACAATTATGTGTACACGCGGGTTACCTTCATTGTAGTAGCGTATATAATTTGAGTATAAAAATAAAAATATTATTGACCTGACTAATACTAATTCACCTCCCCCCACCCATCTTAGTATTATTCCAACAATTGGTATCATAGCAGGTCCTTTGGTAGAAGCTTGATCGCTTGAAGGAGATCCATAGAAAAATGGGAAAGAAGCTAAAGAAGAAAGAGCCTCAGAAGAAGAATACATCTCAAGGGAACTATGACAGTGGGAGAGTCGATTAGGGATTCTGTGGAAGCAACTCTTCATATCCAGAATCACCTCAGAATGAAGATGAACAAAAAAAGAACTATCAAGTATGAATCTGTTATCCTCTGGTGATACATTTCTCTGTCCATTTGAAGATGATGAAAGTGATAGTGAAACAACTGAATTTTCTCTTACAGGTGAGAGAGAAAGATATAAAATAAAGGCAGAATTTAAAAGGCTCACACACAAAATTAGAGATCAACAAGATCTATTGGACAAAAGGGAGTGTGCCTTCAAAGAAGAAGCTACCAAACTAAAAGCTCAACTAGAGGAAGAAAACAAGGAAAAGGAAGATCAATGTCAAAAGCTACAGGAAGAAGTGACATCATTAAGAAATGAAGTAAATAAAAGGAGCACAACAATCAAGAAACTCAAAGACAGATCTAGTTACTAAGAAGGTCTTGAAGCTAAGATCCTCTCTCTAAAAGAAGATCTTGAAAAATCAAATAAGCAGAATGAAGAACTACTCCAATCTTCTTGAAGAACAAGAAAACGAAGTTCTTGAATCAAGGAAACATATGGAAGAAAGAATAAAAGCTGAAGAAATCACGAAGAAACAATATCTGGAAAAGGAAGAGAAATATCAAGTTGAGGTAAATATCCTAAAAGGTAAATTAGGAGAAAAGGATAAGCTTTTACAATTTCAAGATAGTACTAAGATTTTGGATGATATTCTTAGTAGTCAAATGTTTCCTACCATCAAAACTGGTCTTGGTTTTCATGAAGGTGAATCTAGCTCACAAAGTGAGGCAAGGAACTCTAATGAAAAATATGAAATGCTCAACAAGGAGATGAGAGGTCAATCCCATCAACAACCAAGGAAAGAAATTCTTCAAAGAAAATATTTTTCTCCTAACTATGGAAGTGATAGTCAGTTATTTCCTCAAATGGATAATGTTGAATGTTTTATATGTCATATTCTTGGACATTTTGTAGTGAAATGTAGAAGTAGAATGGTTCAAGATCATCACACAGAAAGACCATTAGCTTCCAAGTACTTTAAGGGATATTGTTTTTCTTGAAATATGTTTGGTCACAGAGCCATTGACTGCTATAGAAGAAATATGAAACATGTAAGATGTTATGCATGTAACAAGTTTGCACATATAACAAAAGGAATGTAGGAGAAAATTTCGGGCACCATACCAAAAAGAGAAAACATCATCACACTCGAAGATATGGAAGAAGAAAGAAGTACAATTAGAAAAATGTGGCATGGCACAATGTACAGACATGACAGACTTAGGGGAAGCCGAAAGTATGAAACTTCAATGTTCTAAATCTCATACGAAAGTTTCATGAAGACAAGTCGTGTATATATGCGAGTTCGAAGCTGCATAGTTGCGTATATGTAGTTTGAGAAAAATGTTGTGGGAGAGTCTCAGAAAAACTGATGTGATATGATTTAGACAATTATTAGTTATCTTTTCTGTCGTAGATGACTACAATCTGTGGATGTTATTTAGAAGTGTTTTTATCGTCACAAGTTGTTGATAACTTGATGTATATCTGATTGATGATGATGCCTTGATACTTCTTACTGATATATGCAATGATTAGATCTCACAGTGAATAGGTGGAACAGGTTCACGGGGAGAACATGCTATGCTTCTAACAAAGCATTGTTTGCATTATGTTTAGAAGTATTTGGTACCTAATCAATGATGATGAGGCTTATGCTGCTAAAGTGTTTAATGGATACATCTTTCTATGTGACGGTTATGAGTTTCCCATGATGAAATCTCAGACGATACTTGTATTGATTGGGGTTACATAATTGTTATTCAGATCAGATTTATGGATGATTGTGGATGACTTTTTGATGATGTATACAATACATATATGTTTCTTACATGGTGATCTTCATAAGGACAAGGACAAGGACAAAGCTTGAGTACACAACTTCATTATTTGATGATAATCCACTCATTTCTTTTATGTTGGTGTCATCATGCCTTCAAAAATGCATATGGTGTAGTTATGATTCAGGATTCCTATAGTTCTCACATCGTTGAGGATTGTTGTTGTTGATGGTATCAAGAAAGATGGACAAGTGACCATGCACTCATGATTTTCTAGATACATAATTGATGGACACACATTATGTTGGATACATGGATGATTACTTAAGTTGCATATTGATAAATATTGTTGGTTGGCCAACAACATGGTGTTATTGCAAGCATGAAGACATAGCTATTTGAAGACATGGCTTACTTAATCACATAATGATGATGAGTTCTTACCTTATGATGATAGGTTGATACTCACATATGTTGATTATCATGGTTGATGCTTATTAGATGTGGGATGTTCCCCAGTCATGATACATGGTTGATATATTGAAGGTTATTATGAAAATATCATGCAGTTCTTGATAATGATGTTATGATCTTTAGTGATGTCTATGGTGTTTTCACATACTATGATATTATGTAATGATTTTGTGCTACTGTGGAGTATGAATATGCTTAGTTGTTCTGGAAGGTTATCTAGGCACTTCTACTAAGGAAACGAAGTCAAGTTTTGATCTTGATGAGATCAAGAGGATGAGTTGATATCTATATGCAGACATAACTTGTCACAGGTTGATGATAATTACATTGTCATATCTTGGGAACTAATGATGGACATATATAGGTTGTTGTTCTAGATGTTGTTGACAGATGCTTAAGGAGTAGATCATACATGGTGTATGATAGTTGTTGATGACCATCATGGTCTTGTTTAAATAATTGGTCTTTGTTATAAATTTCATATATATCATTCGATGTAAAAGTCATATAAAGACCCATGATGTAATAATTTGTCTTTTTCTGTTGTATTCTTTTGATGAGTACCTAATGTAATTTGTAACCCCACTATGCATGGGAAGGATGATGTAATAATTTATATATTTCAATCATGTATATCCCCACTTAGTTGGGAGGATGAGTCAAATTCAGTATATCCCCACTTGGTTGGGAGATTGATATATGTATGAGTCATTGGTGATAGGAAGTTCAAAGTCACTTAGTTGAGTTATACAGTCATGTTATTCTTTTGGAAAATATTTGCAGACTTTGCATGTGCTCAGGGGGAGCATGGATGATATAATGCATCTCAGCATGTATAAAGGGGGAGTTCAATCAGAAAATTCAGCATGTATTCAGGGGGAGCATGACCAACATAATGTATGTCAAAGGAGGAGCATGACCCTTTGCCTTTGATATCAAAGGGGGAAAATATCTTGTTCTGCCCTTTGCCCTTGATGTTAAAGGGAGAGAGTATTTTGGTGTTGCTTGTTATCTCTAACAGTTTCTACAGCTTATGGTAATCAACACCAACATGGTTTCCATAAGGTCGAAAGGGAGAGATTGTTGGCATTATGATGCATGTGTTGTACTTGATGGAAGCCCATTTGTAGCAGACCAACTCACTTGTATATGGTAACTAGATGAATCTATAGAAGAGATATTGGATGTGACAGAATGCATGACAGTTGTGACAAAATGGAGGGTAGTTCAAAGCAATCAGTTCAAAAGTAATGTACAATGGAAAGTCTCTTAGATGATAGGTCACAGTGCATAGGTTAACAACAAAGAATTATAGATCAGACTACAAAGAAGGAAGAAAGAGAGGTATACACAGGTTCACCTTGACCAAGTTGCGTATACATGCAGGTTCACTGACCACAAGTAGCATATATGTACACATGCACTTTCATAGAAGGAAAAGCACATATACCTTGGAAGACGAAGTTTTTGGACCGAGGTATTTGGTCCATGGTATTTTGATCCACGGTATTGGTCCAAGGTATCTGGTCCGAGGTATTGACCCTAGGTATTTGGTCCAAGGTATTGGTCCTAAGTGGTTTTGGTCCATGGTATTGAGAAAGGCCTAAAACTATAAAAGGAGGAGAAGATCATTAGGCCATGAGTGCAAGTATTGAATATCTAATTAAGTGTGAGATCCAGTATGCAGGTTATCAGCTTATGGAGATTTGTTTGATCTAAACCAAGGATGAACCTTAGCGGTTAATGGAGGATAAGATATAATGATGGAACGGGATCTTAAGGCTTGAAATGAATTATCTTTATATGGTTTGATCATGTTTAATATAGATTTGAATACTGACACATGTGTTGTTCTATAAATGTTATAATCTGTGTATGACTGAAGTCTAGAATAGCTGCAAAATTATGAATTAATATACACAGACATATACGTTGGCTAGCTTTGCTAAAACCGCGTGTAAAATGCTAGTTAAACACATCTAAGTAGCGTATACATTATGTAATATGATATTTGAAGTTACAAGTGGATCTGACTGTTGTTGCAGAATTATGGGTTCTGCTCTATGGTATGGTGACTACAGTTTGATGATAGTATACTGAATGTTCAGATTGATTGATTGTGATTTGCTTAAGTGACGATGGGATTTCAGTGATTTAGTTATGGGTGATTCAGAAATTTACGATTCAGAAATTTATGATTGGTTTTCAATGATTGGTTTCTAATGATTGGTTTTCAGCGGTGATTGCATCAGAGGATTGGAGTGGAAGAGACATATAATAATGTGGACCTATGGCAGTCATCGATAGTGATTAGCGATAATTGCATCGGACCCCGCCAAAAGAGAGCGCCGATATTGCAAACCAAGGGGACCTCTAATTGTTGATAAGGCGATTTGATCTGGATTGTCAGATCTCATAACTCCAGATCAATGGTTGTAAACACTAGGTGACTTGACTTCGGTGTATGATAAGCATGTCGATGGGAAAAGGTAAAAATCAATGTTTTCCTGTGGTTTCGTTGTGTTTCTATGTATTCATATGTTCTGATATATATGGACTGCAATGGTCTGTGATTGCGATATTACAATAAATCAATGGTAAGGGGTGATTGGATGGATCATTTTTGATCCATTTGGAGGTTTTAAGGCTAGATGCCTATAAAATGCTTCTGATGCTTATATGTCACATATAACTTTAAAGGGTCATTAATAAGGGAAAGTTAAGTCCCGATAATGTATATATGTTGTGTAGCCTTAGGGTTGCACCATTTTCTTTTACCAACATTCGGACTTTCGTTTCCTTATCGATGGTTGCTATGGCATAACCCCCTGCAAATTGTGATAGCTTCGTGAGATTCTCTAATGGGTCAACAGGAGTGTCCTTCCACACAAGATGCATTGGTTCATTCTCTAGAGTTGTAACACCTGCGGTGTCTAGTTTCCTTTTCTTCCTTTGTCTTTTAACTATAGCCTTATGAGTAGGATTGTAGAATATATCTAATGGAGGTATCTCTTCAATTCTCAAGACAATTTCAGAAGTAGGAAAAGCAAGAATAACCTCAATATCTAGAGTACAAGTAGCCCCTTATTCTATTGATTCTGGATTTTCTTTGTGCTGAGTGTGCTTGGGGGTTTGAAAATCAGATGTTTCCTCAATATTTGTGTCTGTTTGGAGCTTCTTATTGAAATGCTCCCATTCCTATTCTGGGTCAATGACTGGAACCTTGCCCGATTGAGATGAAGTAGAAGCAACGTCTGCCTGCTTCTTTGCCAGGGCTTGTTTGGCCATTTCCTCAGTACTTCCAGCTATATCTTTCTCAGTGTCTTTATTTGTATTTCCTCCTCCATTCTGAGATTGTTTTCTTGAGTGTTCTGACTCGTGAGTTGACTTCTCTTAGGTTTACTCATCATAATTTTCTTTTGAACTTCCCTCCAAGCTTATGCTAGGAGTTGGTTCTCTTATTGGTTCAATCTATAATAGGTCCAATGGGACCTTTAATAGTCTCCTATCCTATATACATGAAAAGCATTAATATCTTCTAGGCTTAACTGTAATGATGCTGAATGTAGGACTTGTGCAAATATTTTTTCTCCTTGAAAGAGGTCATCAAAGGCATCCTCTTCATGAGAAAACTATTTGACTTCAACCATAGTAGTAAATTCTTTAGCAACCTGATTTGGATCATACTTTCTCCCTAGAACTGTGTCCAATTTCAGAGACATAATAATATCCACTTCTTTTACTACATGCCCATAGTCATGTATTATAAAAGCACCAGATTGTAATCAAAAGGCTAGCAAAATGGCCTTCTTCTGTTCTATCAAGCCTTTGTTTAAACCACCCTCCCCTATTGTCTAGTAAGCTATTTGTCTGGCCAATAGCTTGTCTGGGACATAATATGGAGGACATGCAGAGAAGAAATGCTCCAAAAAGCTCTAATGTAAGTGAATGTATCTTCACTGAACCATCTAGCAACTGGCAAGATGTCTACTTTGGCCTCTTCAGAAAACCTAGGGGTTGTTCTATCAAAAACAATTTTATGAATAGGTGGCATAACATCCAGGCATATTTTGTAAAAATGGGGATGGAATTGAGAATCCCACAAAATTTTATGGTATACATGGATGGGAAGTGGGTTTTGTACAATCCACTTCCATTCCATGTTTGGAATCTGAGAACAAAAATAAATGGCATCCATAAAAAAAGCACTCATAAAGAAAGGGGGAAAAAATCCTAAAGAAACACTTCTCTTCTGCCTATATTCCATAATGGATTTTGTTAAATTTTCTAATAAAATCTTACTCCATTTAATAATTTTTGTGTTAACTACCGCATCAATTAATGGGATCCACTCCATTGAAAATTTGGTGCTATCGGCTTTACCAAACAACCTACACATCATCATTGCTGCGAAATTATGAGGGGAAGAAAGGGATGTTATTGGGTACATACCAGATTTATCCCATTTGAGTTTGCCTCCACTTGACCTCCAGGTTTTTGTAACATCAAACGGGTCCTTGTTCTCTTTAGCGAAATGCTCAAGGAACTCTTTTTTGTAGAGATTTTTAGGCTTTGGTAGCTAATACATTTGTCGCAGATTGTCTGGTGTGAAGGACCCCATTATCTCTTTTCTCTTGTTCTTGAAATTTCTGCCTGAGACATCTACATCATCAATTAACCATTTTACCATATCTGTGTATCGTAAAATCTTATGTCTCGTAGCCATTCGGTGAAAAAATGAACATGTTGCTTCAAAATAGGAGGTGTCAAATGATTCTTAGGCATCATTCGTGGCCTTTGTTACTAATGGCCTGGGCTTCTCTTCTTCTGGTAGGTTATACATAGCTTCCCATGATGCGGTTCCTTCGTCTTTGGTATAGGTGGTATCAGAGAAAAGTGGTGTCATATCCAATTTCTCTGATGCAGAAGATTTTCCTTCTTTGCCATTTTTTCCAATGTTGTTTTCTTCGGAGGTTCCATGAAATGGAGCAATGGAAATTATCGGATAAACACAAAGTGAAAATGATGGTGAGAATTCAATGATACAGTTAACTCCGAAAGGTGACATGCAAGGAAATTTTATTCGAAAATGTAGATGAAAGATATCAAATCAAATCGAGCCATTTTAAACATAAATTCCATTAAAAATGATTAAGTACACACTAAGATCTTTTATCATGGCCTTTATTACTCATTTAAGCCATCGCATCGGAAACAGGAAAGGAAAAAATTTAAGGTGACAAGTTTAAAGTGTGAAATGTTGATTATGCGATTGTGATAAGATTAGCGCAATATCGCAAATCGCATTATTGCATTTTCGATTGTGTGTTTTTTGGAGTTTTTTAGAATTCCATGAGATGTGAGGTGCGCGCCATACCTTTTATCATTTAAAGTGCATTTTTATTAAATTAATATTTATTGCATAAAGTGACCTTTTATTAAGTACTGACCTTTACTACATTTTATAATATTTATCGCATACTTTCATCGGGTCTGGGTTATATTGCATTTGGAAACTTTTCATAGTTCACAATATTGGCCTTTAAGTAGAGTGTTGCGATGCGATAAGCGTTGCCTTGCTATGCCACAATATCGCAATTCACATATTCCAAAAGGCTTTGTTAGTTGTGCTTTTCGTGAATGTCGATGTGTGATTGCGATAGGCACTTTATTCTACAAGAAATACCTTAGGTCTTATTTTTAAATGGAAAGTTCAATGATATCCTAAGTTTATTATGATTATCCCTTTCATCATAATTCGTGAATCATGATTGTTAATTAACCTTTGACACACATGATCCAGCGATATGCGATAAAGCAAGAATTTCTTAGTTACAAAGGGATTTGACTTGATATCTTATATTATTTAACAATTTATTTCTAATAATTTAAAAAGAAAGCGCTTAAGTGCTAGTTTTTTTTTGGAAGAGTTTTTGTAAAGGGTCCCCATTTATTAATAGAATATAAACTATTAAATCAATAAATGGGGGGGTTGTTGAACAATACAACAAAAAGGTTAGTTCTACAATAATGCTAGAGTTTTATAAATGCATGCAAGAACTTGTTGACTTCTAGTGATTTCCATCATCAATGACACACAGGGCAAGCTTCAACAATGTTAGACATGACATCATATTGACATCAATGAAAACCTTATCCAACAATAAAATGTGTTTAACATTTCCATTTTGATGACTACTCCTAGATTTGCTTCTTTACTAGAATGGATTTCCTGCTGCACAAGAATAATGTTATCCATAATTTGTCTTTGTTGCATGAATCCTCCTTGGTTCTCTGAGATAATCTCAAGTTATCTTCAATCTAGTCACTATAATTTTTGTGAGAATTTTTTAGGAAGCATTACAAAGGGAGAGATGTCTAAATCTAGAGAAGTTCAAAGGATTCGACTGTTTGGGGATAAGTGCAAGAAGGAAAGAGTTTATCCTACCCCTAATATTTTCTTTCCTTTGTGTTCCATTTAACATTCTCAACAAATATTTTTTAATAATAAGCCATAAGGCTTTTTGAAAGAATACAAAGAATCCATTTAGGCTAGGGGTATTGTTGAGGTTAGAGACCATATTGCATCCATAACCTCTGATTCCTTTATTTCTTTGATTATTTTTTCATTGGATGATTATGAGAAAACAAAGGGAACACATTGAAGAAACTCCTAATATTTTTCCATATATGTGCCCTTGTTATCTTTATAAAGGGCCAAGAAGCAAAAAAAGGCTTTCTGCTCAATATATGCAAAGTATGTTAGTTTTAGCCTTTCATCGGTGGCTATCTTCTTTAATCGGTTTTTCATCTCCCTAGAATTGTATTTATTATGAAAAAATGTAGTGTTTTGATCTCCTTATTACAACCATAAACTCTAGGATTTCAACCTCCATAATTCTTCTTCTTGTCTACTTGCTGAATATATTTATCTTGTTAGATCCTTCTCTTTATCCAGATGCGAGGCCTCCACCTTTCTCCTTCCAATCAAAATTTGATGACTTTCAATTTATTTAATTAGTTGAAGTCTCTTTTTCAGAGGGGGTTGATAATTATATTTTTCCAACTTCCTTAATGCTTGCTTCAACGATCTCATATTTAATTTCTACATAAAGGTCGGTGATCCAATCACTTGAATTTTCCATGCTTTCTTAAATTTTCTATGAATCCCTCCTTTAGTCATCCTAGTTTAAATCAAAATAGGTTGGGCCAAGGTCTTCCACATGATCAAGCAACAATGAGATAGGTCTATGGTTTATCTCACCTTGTGCCAAGATTGAAGAGCAACAACCTATCCCTTTTGGAATCTAGTCATTGTGCATTAGAAAGCAATCTAATCATGCTACAATATGGCTCCATGTGCTCCATCGATTGGTCCACGAGTATCTTCCCCATTTAGGAGGTATGTCCACTAGATCTCATTTACTTATCAAATATTTTATTCTTTGTATGAATGGCTCATGTACAAGATTTCCCCCTATCTTCTCCAAGGATAAGAGGATGGTATTAAGTCACAACCTATGATGTTTTTGTAGTGCCATGATATCTCCTTGAGTGAGATCACTGAATCCCATTATTCCACCTTTTCCCCATATAATACAAGGGCATAGACATTGATAACGGGGATATACTCCTCTGTATATTTTCTTTCTAAGAGGAATGCTATCCAAAATTGAGGCTTCAAACTATTAATTAATTTAAAGAGAGAATCTGACACTTAACTTCTGTATTTAAGAATATAGGATATAGAGATAAGGATATTAAGAAAGCTATAAGAAACGTTGTTAAGGAAAGGTCCTCTCTAAAGGCCCTCAAGATCATCGTGGTAAAGTGTTCATACCATTCATTAAAGGATTTATAGATAATATTGCAAAGATTTTGGGGAAGAAGGGCATATTCACTCAGTTTACAACATCAAGAATGACTAGGCAAAGAATGAGGTCTCTCAAGGATAGCATCAATCAACAACAACTTAAAGGGGTTTATAAGATTGATTGTTCTTGTGGTAAGACTTATATTGGAGAGATGAGATGCTCATTGCAGAAAAGACTAAAAGAGCGCTGAGCCGATATTAAGAATGAAAGATCACACTCTTCAACTCTCGCAGAGCACTCCTCGAAGACCAAGCATCATGTTTGTTTAGAAAGTACCAAGAATATCGCCAAAGAGGAACACCATCAAAAGATAAAAATCATAGAAGTGCTTGAAATTATGAAGTATCCACATAATCTCAATAGAGATGAGGAAAACGAAATTAGTGGAAATTAGATTTCTCTAATCAAACATATTAATTATTTTGGTTCTCCTTCCCAAGGTATGGTATCCTAGGTATAATTTTCTATCCTTTACCTTTTTATATTTCTTAGGATTAAACTATAATATATTGGATTTAATTAAAAATTCCAAACCTTTGCTTTAGGCTCTATTTTAGTGATTAAATAAAATATATTTATTATGAATAATAATACATAAATATATTTAATAATGATTATTTATGCATAATAATTATTATTTTATTACATGTTAATAAATAAATAATTATTCAATGGGTGACTTAATAATTATATTAATATGTAAAATAATTAATAAATTTATTCATTTTCTTTAGTTAATTAACTTTACTCATTCCCTTAATTAATAATTAATTATTTTTTGTGTTTTTCTTAGATTTATATTTGTTTAGTGAGTTATTAATAATTTATTAAGATTTGTTATTAAATAAGAAATTTATTAAATAAATAAGATAATTATTATTAATTGATTATTTTATTTATAGTAATAATTATTTATTTATTATAATGCTAAATAGTAATCATTATTAAATGAATTAAAATTATTATAAGATGATGATGATGGTGGTGGTGGTTAACGCTTCAATGAGACCAAAATTTGGTCTATTGGACCTAAAGAAACAAATTATTTAGTTTGATTTAAGATTTTATTTCTATGCTCAAAAAGCTTGGAGAGAAGCCTCCCAAGCTCACTATAATTTTGACTTCATAAAAGGCTAGGAAGGTTAGTATTGCGACAAAGATTATGAAACTGAGATCTAATGTGGTTGTATGCGGGGCACTCTAAGAGGAAGTGGTTTTCATCCTCAATGTTCCTATTATCACAGAGATGGCAGATTCTTTCCGTCCATGGTGTTTTAGGAACTGCCCAATGACTTGTTTCACTATGGAGTTCATGAGAGTTCATCCTAAACTTTGCTAAATTAATTTTCTTCTTTAAGCTAGCTAAAGCAAGAGATACTTTTGATCTTCTAAGGTGGGGTTGATGACCTTCTTATAATAACTTAATTTTCTTTTAGCCGCTAAATCTTTCTCACACCACATTTTTTCTTTGAACTTAGAAGTAACAATATTTTTAATGTTATTAATGTTTTGCAGTGCATCGTTCTCGTTGATCTCCCAATGGTTTATCCAGGCCCTCATGTCTTTATACCACCCCCGTTTGAGCCTTAGATGGTTTTGGCTGGAATTTAAAGCTAGCTTGGGAAGTCTATGATCTCCTATGTTATTGAGCTTGTGCTTGTACAACAAAATCCTAGTCATAGCTAGGCTTTCGATAGGGGAAAGACCTACTTCTATAAGGAGAAAAGGGTAGGGTGTATTGCTTTTAATTTTCAGGTTATACGTTATAAAGCACTTCTGGATTTTCTCAATCTTTCTTCAGGATTCTCTAGAGATGCTACAACCCCAAACCTCACATCCATATAAGTTAACAAGAGTGACTAAAGTTTCAAAGAGGAACTTCTTTTTATCCCACATTACGAGATTTTTCATTTTACAATTATTTTCAAGACCAAAGTAAGCTTTCCACCCCCCATTAATCCTTTTCTCAATGCTATAGTTCTAGTTGATCTTGTGATGAATATCAATTCCTAGGTACTTGTAAGAATATACTTCCTCCAAGTTATTATTGTCATACATAAAATTAGCGTAGGTGTCCTTCTTGGATTTGATAATCATAAATTTTGTTTTCTTAGTGTTAACAGTCATACCCATGGTAGAGCAGAAATCATTAAGAAGCCTAAGCTGCTTATCAAGATCACATGGACACCTTGCGAGGAGAACAATATCGTCAGCATAGAGAAGAAGGATGACGATTAGCCCAGCTAAGATCGTGCCATCACATCCTGCTTCCTTTAAATAACCTTCGAGCTTGTCAATGTAAATACTTAATTATTATTATTTATTTTTAAATGCATTATTTGGATTTGATAAGTTTTAGGTTTTCTATCGGCTCTTTTTAATTATTAATTTTGTTTTTTCTAATATATTTATTCATCTTTCCTTTTGTTCATTTGACTCTTCTTTCATTCATTCATTCTTTTCCCTAAAGATCGATCCCTATTGGGATTTGAAACATCAACAAAATTCAAACTACACCATGGAGAATTGGAATAATCTTATTATAAACATAGCCTACAGAAATTTGAAATCTAACAAAACATACCTAATTCACTAAAGGCTCCACGAGAGCTTTGAGCAATTCCAATGCTATTGTTAGAGTCAGTTTAGTCAGTCCTCCGTCAGAGATCAAAACTCTTTATGCATTTCATTTTTAGGTGTCCCGCTCCATTCACCCAGCTGCATTCCGCTAGGGGCATGTCATAATCTGATGGAGAAGGTCGTGCTAGTCAGTCCCCTTCATGTCTGGCTCCTGCTGGCTCATTTCTTTTGTCAATAGTCATCAAAGCCCATTACAGTCAAGGTTTGGTCCTTTAAAGGACAAAAGTCATTTTCGATGTCTAGGTTTATGGATTCATCAATTTGGTCTTTGAACATGTCCAGTAAAGCCATGCAGACCAGAGTGAGGCCCTTACACAGTCATGGTTTAGAGAGCTTCATCACGTGGATAGACTTTGACTCTTCTTCAAAACTCTGTTTTGAAGAAAAGTCAAACAGTGTTATTTATGACAAAATTTTCAAAAAAGTCGTCAGTTGATTTCTTCAGATGCAGTCATGGTTTCCATGGCCAAATCTCCTGTCATGCCATCCCTGCAAAGAGTGCCGAAAATTTCATCATTTGATCTAAAATTTCAAAGGGAAAGTGAAAATCAGTGTGTTTTAAAGTGAGTGAAAAAAGTGCAAAACACAACATTAGAAAAATGGGTTTTCAAGGAAGCAAAAATTAAACCCATCTCTTCCAAGGCTATATATACAAGTTTTCATCCAAATCAAAGGCATTGTGCTATTACAAGCCTTGGAGAAACATTGCAAAGGTGTGAGTGTGCAATTGTGAGCGTTTGAGTGAGTTGGAGGTGGTTTTAGAGGGCGCAGCGCATATACCCAGGAGCGCGGCGCACACAGAGCTTGCCCGCAGTTCAATTTTTCTAAAGGCGCGACGCATACCCAGGGCGCGGCGCACTGGGCTTTGCGCGCGGTGCACACAGACAAAGGGCCGAAACAAGTGCCCAATTACTTCCAAATTTTTGTGAAGCCTATCAAATTGAGAGGTAGGCCTTATAACATCCCTTGCTCATCAAATTTTGTCAATGATATGGTGTTTATAGAGATGTTTGAATGCCACCAAAATGCATAAAATCAACCATAAGAAATCACCAAGAACCATGATGGCTAGGGTTGTTAAAATGTGTTGTTAGTGCCAAGGTTTCATTCCACCCACCTTTTTCCCCTCACCTATCATTTTTCCCATCCTCCCTCTCTCATTTTTCCAAAATACCTGCCCTAAACTACTATGAAACCATCTCCCCTATCCCTCCACTATTTGGCCAACATGACACCCCAAACCCTACTCTCTCAAAAACCCCAAACTCCTCCCATATCCCTAACAATTTTCTCCCTATAACCCCTATTCCCATTACATCACTCCCTTCCTAATACTCCCTGTTTCATTGTTCCCCTTGGTGACAGATATCACAAAGGCACCCAGCCTCACACCATCGTCAAAGGGCAGCCTAATCACAGTCCACATTGCAGTCATGACATCACAACATTCGTCAGAGTATGAGATGGAGACACAAAGTGACTCATCTTCAGAAGAGCAGGCTCCCAGGAGACATCACAAGAGTGGTAAACATGTCAGGGATGAGCCCACTACCCTCACTGAATTACAAGCATGCCCTCTTGCCATGTCATGCTTCCAACACCTATCATGTTTTGAATTTTGTCAAAGGGTGGCAAATGTTAGAGTTCATCATGAGCTGGCTCGTCTATTTGTGCTTCATCTACATGGAGGTCAGTCTACCTTGGCTGGGGTCACTTTCACATTGACACCCGAAGCTATATCAGTGGCAACAGGTATACCAAATGTTGGAGAACAGTGGCATAAGAAGAAGAAGGTGGAAAGGCAACACTATGAGCCTGACATCAAAGTCAGATTCTTGAATGAGCTTACAAGAGTCTTTCCCTTCAGATACTTGAAAGATGAGTATGCTCCACTCATGAGATTGATCATGAAATACTTCAGCTGTGAGGGGAGGTTCTCTTGACTATATGCCTATCACATCCGGTTGCTCATGCACTTTACCATGGTGAGGATGATGAACCTCCCGTTTTTCATATGCAGGAACATAGAGAGGATGAACACCTTCATGCTGCATAAGACCTCTCAGCAGCAGCTTAATGGTGTGTTTCACTTTGCTCTTATCTGGATTTTGGTAGATCATCAATTGGGATTGCAGGGCATTGCTTGGGAGGACTTCATCTCCCGTGATTTCTTTAGCACATCACAGGTACTATCAGAGCTAGAGCAGGAGATGGGTGGTCCTTCTCATCAGCATGAGCACCATGAGGCCACTACCATGCCAGTTTTTGTTATATATCAGAGAGGCAGTAGGCACTTGTTTGCAGCAACAAAGCAAGTGTTATCTCCACCCAGGGTGGAAGGGGCTTTGCTTCCGACATCAGTGACACAAGTACTGGACAAGGGCAAGAAGCCCGTGCATGATGAGGGGCCATCAGGTGTGCAGGAGACCAATGTCATCCTCATTCAGGATGATGAGGCAGAGGCAGAAAATGCCAAACTTAGGATGACCATTCAGGAGCAGGGCTCGGAGGTCCAAGACTTGATACTCAATGTGGAGAGGGCCAGATGGATCATCAAGTATCTGGAGCAGAGGAACAAGCAGCTTGAGGACCAGCAGACAATCATGGAGCTGCAAAGCATCCGTGAGAATTGACAAGCTGCCCAACAGAGGAGGATCGAGCTCACTACCTTGGAGCAAGAGATCAACAACGGCCGTGAGTCTTGGTTAGAGCGGGTCAATCTACACTTGGAGAGACTGTTGGAGAAGGCCAACAGGGACAAAACCATATTGAGGAGGATGGCTTGTCATTACAGGGCACGGAACATGAGCGCAAAAAGGCCCGAATAAGGAGCTTGAAGGCCAAACTGAGCAGAGCAACAAAAGAGGCAAAGGAGCAAGATCGGCTTCGAATCTTGGCTCAAGCCTCTGTGGGCCAACATAGTGCCTCTTAGAGAACCTCCAGCCCAAATTTCAAGAAATTTGGGACAATTTTGGTCAGATGAGAATTTTTTGGCACAAACACAGGTTTTTTCTCTATACGCGTTGCGCCACCGGCGCGACGCGTAGGATTGGGAGCTCCAAATAAGAAATGGTTTGCATTTTTGGATTCAGCAGGCAAAATCACGACTACTGGCACTCAGGCAAGAAATATGGGCATGATTTGAGTCTCCAGGAGGTCAAAAACACCCAAAAAATGGCCTCACTGCCCCTATTTTGACACATAGGAAGTAGTCTTGGGAGAATGAAGATTTGCAGGGGAAAATGAGCTCCAAATTCAAAAATTCCACTTGGGTTGGAAAGTGGATAGGATAGGCTTTCCAACGAGCACACTTGGGCACATTTTGGACTCCTTCAAGTGCCTCAAAACTGGCCTCAAAGTGGCACGGCGCATACAGGAAAGGGCGCGACGCATATAGGAAAAAAGGCCCAAATTGCCTCTGTTTCGCGAAATTTCGCTTCGTGACTTTTCATAAGTGGGCCCTCTCATCTACACTTCATTTTTTCGGCACCAAAGGCGGCATTTAAAGTATTTTCACTCCAGATGGGCATCTATCCAAGTGGCAAAGGAAGACAAAGGGTCACCCAAGCCATTTGTCGTGTTTGTGGCGCTGCACCTGTAGCTGATGTTTGGCTCTCCACCTTTATTTTGTAATGATTCGAGTAACTCTCCATCCCTTGGGCATTCTATCTCTTCATGGCACATTCTATATATTGTATGCAAACCATTTGCAAAGGGTTGGTTGGCTTGTAACTTCTGGGAGACTGTGGGAAAGAAACTCTGTTTCTGCATTGTATATCTTTTACAGAGGATTAATGAAAGGAAGTGGCTCTGTTTCATGAGATCCATGTGGTTGTGAGTATAGCAAATGTGTCTCTTATGTTTCATATGTATCTTGTTATGTTTCATAGTCCATTTCATATTCATTTCTAGTGAAGTTTTCTAAGTTAGCTAAGGTAGAATTCAATTTTATTGCTCTGCCTGGGGGAAAATTTCATGTTCAGTGTTCATTCTTTTGTTGAAAAGGATTCATGTTTTCCATGCCCTTTTCACCCTCTTAATCAATCTTTCCATTCCGCACTATATTAAACTAAATTGCTAGGCTTTCTGCTTATCTTGCCTCACGAAATAATCCGTGCCTTTGTATTAAGTTCTCTGTTCATTGAGGTTCATTGGTCCCATACCATCCCAGAAACACAGTCATTCATAAAAATCATTTCTTGTATTCATATTCACTTACTAGCCTAAGATAGATATTTCACTATAAGTCATCTCAGGCCATTTCGTTTATCTATTCACTGAGTGTGACTCAAGAGAGCCCTCTCTTGTTCTGGTAGGGCTAGCTACCAGACTGAGTGTGGTTTGTGGTTACCCTGAATTTTGCCTTACTTCAGCCTAAGGCAGATTTAGGTGATAACACACTAGATTACCGACCGTTGAGGAGATCATTAATCAATGTGAGATATCCCACCTTTTATGTCAATGGGAATCAAGGGACTAGGTACATTCTACTAGCCATGAATGGATTTGTCGAAGTCGAATGGACTGCATCATCCACCAAGAAACATTGATGTATTTCCTTGGTAGATGACATGGATACCTGCCATTAAGGCATGCAGGCTCCTACGTACCTTATCTAACCCTAACCTTTGTCTCAGATGATGTGCTGATGTCGATGGGACAAGGCTTATTGGCAGGTGGGCCTTAAGAAAATCCCACATCAACCAACTCGAGTAAAAACATAATGACATGAAAAATACATGATTTGTAGAACTCATACAAATTTACAAACTTTATTGGGAACCTTGCCCGCTAGTTACGTGGTTTTCAAGCAAAGTACCTGTCTACTTGCGCCAGACATGCTAGTTTTCACAAAAGGACTTATTTTTCTCTTTACTATTTCATTTATTTATTACAAGACTAACTTTCCTACTATATTGAAGAGAAGTCATACTCCTTCAAGAGAAAGAAAATTTCCAATGAAGCCATGTGCGGATTAGGTACAAAGATATGATCATGCCCAGATTTAACATATAAACTTTAGATGGTACATGAGGATGAACAATCAAAAGCTTTGAAAGAGATGATGTGAAGAGTATTTGAAGATGAGAGTGATACTTTGACTGAATTGTAACCTCGAACCAATGCTCGATGTAATCTTGGTGGTATTGGCTCGTTTCTTCATTTGGATCACTCTGAATGTCTTCCTCGGTCATGCTAGAAGAGCTTGGATAATCAGTCTTTGGAATGCACACAAAATTTGTTGCTAGGCATGGTGAAATCTCTTTGATCTCAAGTTCAGCTGAATGCTCCCCATCAGATTTGGTGCATGGATCATCGATCTCCTTGATAGATAGGCAAGAGGACTCGAGGGAGCTTTCCAAACCCTATTTTGGGTGTGGAGAGGTAGATAATTTCCTGAATGCGGCAAGGATAAACTCTTCCTGAGAAGAAGATACCCTAGCTACTGCTAGGATTTGAGAAAGTGCTTCGAGGGACATTCTTCAAGATCTCGTTCATTCTTGAATTTCTCTTGCTGGTTGATGATCCCTATCTTGCAACATGGATTAGTACAAAAGAGGGGTTATTACAACACCCCAAAAATGTTTTGTCATTCAAAGCTTGAATTAAAAATTGCTAATTGCAAGAAAAGTAACACTAGAAATTAATCTAACTTTTCTATCCCTAGGTCTACCTTTACTTCTACGCATAAAATAAAAGGAAATAAAAACTCAAGAACAAGAAGTAACTGGTTAGACTTTGGAGCAACCCCATAAAAGTGGATGCGTGGCTCTTCACTCATGTCTTACCGTACACTCTCCGCCCTCTGACAACCCTGCAAGACCCTGAAACTCTGATAATGGTTGCTTGAATAAAAAATTATAGCTCCCCGGTAGCGGCACCAAAATGTTGAAAGATTAAATTGGTGAATTAAACCTCTTAATATTTAATTGTCAATCCAGGCTCGTAAACACGAGTTGCACTGTACTTCTTGATTCAGTTTATAGGTGAGAGCTTTAAGGTTTCCTTTATAATGATCGGCTAAGGAATAAAACAAACAAATGCTTTCAAACTTAAAAGAATTCAAACATCTAACTGTCATGAGCAAACCCAACAATTAAATTTAATCTAGAGATTCAAAACCTTCACAAATTATAGCATTCAAATCTGTACTCAACAACTACTGAACTAGGTATCTCTAGTGATGAAAATAGACTTCTTTTCACACAAAACTTTACTCAATGAAATCTTCAAATTGGGTACCAAACCTTCTATTTGGAAAAACCATTTAATCATTACTCAACAAGCATCCTATGATGATGGCAGTTCTTACTTGAAGCAATCAAACAACTCGTACTAATAACCATTCGACCATTAAACTATCGATACAAATAACAATTCATTCCTGAAGCAAATAAGCAATTTGTATCAATGATAACTCAATCCTTAAGCAATCTATAACAATCCAACACTAAACAAATGAGTAATCTATCCTAATAGAAATTCAATCAAACAATCGTTCTATACCTAATGGTTTATTACCCTATCAAGACTTGGGAGTTAAGTGCTGATCTGGAGAAATTACTCTGTTTTACTCTATCACTCACTTACTTGTTGTTCTATCTTCAAATAAACCACTTACAGGATTTGATTAATGAAAGCAACCCTAACGTTGATCCTATTTAACACCCAGCTATGTAATCCCACAAATTCCAAGGAACTGTACTTAAATCTTTCCTGGAATCACACCAATCCCTACTTGTGAATATTCTTACTCAAAACCAATATGTTGTTGTAAATCCAAGCAATGATTTAACTACGAAGTGGCTAACCGAAACCTATGAACCAAGAGAGAGCAATTATTCAAATGAGACTAATTATTGCACAGAAATAGGGAGGAGTAATGATTTCAGTGAACTAATGAAATTGGTAATTGCACGAACAGGGGAGGAAAATATGAGCTAAAGAATTGGTCCTCGACAACTAATTACACACAAACGTTCTTGCAATGTTTTCTTACCAATACACAACGCATTAATCTGATAGTCTGTTGAATGAAATGAAGCGAAATGAAATCCAATCAATCATCTGTGCAAATAATGCATCTTCACGCCTTGGTCACCAATCCAATTCATTCCAACCAAATCCGTTATAGTATTTGAACAGTTGATGCAACGTTTGCCTATACATTGCTAACGGTTTAATCAAGGGATCGATTCGAGTCAATTCTCTCAGAGAAACAAAGATCGATTTGGCGAATAGATCAAGCCTGTTCTAATCAATTAAGATCTTATTCATACATGATTGTTGAAGAGTTTAAGGACTATTCCAGCATTGACCATAGGTAGCGATTTCAATCATCTTGTCAAACGACCAGATGATGCATTTAAGATGATGGTAAATCAGGGTAATGGCATAGCTCTGGTTTGGAAAGCACACAATGTTCACACCCGAATCTAATTGCAACTATGAAAATAACAAGAATTTCGCAATCATTCAACGCACCTATGTGTACTAATCAATCAAACGAACAACTCAATTGCACTGACTTGCAATAGAAAAGGAAATTAACTATAACTAGTTTCAAAGTGACACTATTGATGAAAATACAGAGCAAACCCAAATGGGTGGGCCCGGCCACGCCTAGGGGCTTTTGAACTTACAGTAACGAAACGATTGCGATCACAGTTATAACATGAGCATCAACATCCCATCAACACATTCAACTGGAACTCAAAGCAAGAGCATCATAATAATCTTATTAAAACTTAAGTCACAATCACACAACAAATACTTCAAATGTTCAGCATGCTCTCCTGCCAAAATCAAAAGGCAGGCTTTATAATAGAGCCTGATACATAATTGGAAAGCATTAGATCTGTTACAGAGAAAGGCGTGGGAAAACCAACGATATGGAGATCCGTGAATTACTTTTATTTAGCACTAAAAATACTCTAAATATTAACTGTCCACTTCCTATCAATACCATATTCTAATATAGAAGTTTTCATCCGAAACTGTTTAGCAAAATCCGGACCCGAACTGATCCAATACGTTCATGTTCAGAAATAGTTTTCATTGGAATATTCCCCTGGTGATAACCCCTTCACAAAGACGAATTTTGGCAAATAGTTTCTTGGTTACATGAAACATGGTGCTCTAAATGAAACCCGTGTCTCAGAATTTCCAGATTCTGCCCCATTTGATCAGAAAATCTATTTTTTCATCTACAGCAATTTCATACTCAACTACCCAACAACTAGTTAAATTTGACTTGTGGAGACTTCTGGCAACTTGTAGCGATACATCACAACACTAAACCTATAATGATTATTTAACCTCAAGAATCTAAACATGAAACATTTGATCTTTGAGTTATAAAATAGTTAAATAACACCATTATAATGCTTTTACCGTGGGATTGGATTTGTCACTATCCATAGAATAATGAGGATGAAAGGGTACAGAAGAGTCTTAAATAGGGATCAAAATGTGGCAAAAAGATAGTAAGGGAGGTGAAATACGGAGACAAAAAGTGGGTCCAACAGTCTTGTCATTTAGTAATTGAGTATTGTAGTTTATTTATCATGGAGACTTTTGGGCCTGAATTAATGGGGGGATTCGACAGAAAGAGTGGGCTAGGTTTGTGCTCCTGTCCCTTAGACCTCTTTGGAATGTTACCTTGACACCCTAGTCCCATGGGATCTCTTTTACTGACCTTTGGGCTCTTGGGATGGTACTTCATGGGAAACCCCGATTTTGGTTGGGTGATCCCACTCCCTTTTTATAAGAAAAAAGCGGGTAAATTTATTTTTATTTTTATTTTTTATTTATTTATTTATATTTCCCGCTTTTTTGGGAATGGGAAAAAAGCGCGCTTTTAAAAAAAATGCGCTTTTTTGGGAAAAAAACTCAGGCTGGCGGGGCAGCACGATTTATAATGAAAAATTGAAAAAAAATGAAAAAAATGAATATTTTTGTACCAAACGATTTTTTCCCGCTTTTTTCCGTTTTTTTCCCGATTTTTCCGATTTTTTCCGATTCATTCTCCGCGCCGATTTAATCCCGCTCGCGCTTTTAACAACATTGGTGTAGAGAGCCATGGGCCTCCACAATAGTGTACAACACTCCATTGATCCCCATAAATGTTTAGAGATTTCTCGAGATTCACCTATTGGATGAGGAAGATGCACCTGGTTCACCATGCCCAACGACCCCACAATTGTACCATGCACTTGGCAGATGAGACATGACTTCTATGCTGATGTGGCATCATTTACACCATCGTCTGAGCCCTTACAAATAGTCTACAGGGATATTCAATAAACTTGAAGATTCGTGAAGTTACTTTTGTGCCCTCATACCCATTGGGAGCACCACAAGTTTGTTATTTGGAGAATAAGGGGCCAACCCCTTGTCCACTACTTTTGGGAGTTCCGTTCATCATTGTGGCACTTATGGACTTCATCAGGCTTCATAGAAGGCCCAAAGACATGTATTATTGATCATTTGACCTTTTGATAGACTTATTCATTTGTTCATGAGCTAGTTTGGTGGGCTTGTCACCAAAAGTTAGTTGTTTTGCACATTATTTTATTCCAGGGCCTAATGTAGGCCCAAGTAGTTAAATCAAACTCATTAGAAGTGTATAAATAGAAGTGATGAGGTTTATTTTAGCATCATCACTTGGATTGGACTTGTATCTCTCTCGAGAATTTTGCTATCCTTCTTGGAGAATGAATTTTAGAACATGGAATGAACTTTGATGTTTTAATTATTTTCTCTTGTCTTGAAGCTTCTTGATTGTATAATTCTTGATGACTGGATATACTCTTAATATATGTAAGTATAATTTAATGCTATTATCTTTTCTATTCTTGTCACATACATTTTTGTTGGGATTTCGCTATACTAGGGCTAATTTATTGCATCCATTTATGTGAAGTTGTGGAAATTCAGTTTCTAGATAGTGATGCTTCATGTATGGGCGATGTATTGTGAATGAATGTTCCTAGAGATGTTTTTTCATTGAAATTCATCTTGATAAGCCATCAATCTTTCAAAACGAACTATAAAGTTTTTGAAGCTGCTTTTGTTGCTGCCCTAATGCTATGTGAAGTTGTCTTTGAGACCTCCTTGACATGGGAAATTAAATGTCCATAGTCATAATTACTCTACTCCAAATCTACCTAAAGGATTAAGCACTGGTCCACCATAAGGTGATCACCTTAAACTTATTTTCCTTCTCCCCTCTCCTCTTCATTAGGTCTAGTCCTCTAGGTTAGCTAGGGCATCAATTATCCCACAATTTATCCATCGCAATTCTTCGATTTTTAGTCCACAACTGCGCTGGTGTGTCCTCAAGAAACCCTCCAAATTTCATTAGATTCTGACAGTGGGATTTTGAGATATCGCAAGCCCTAGCTCGAAGACCAATTCTTGCCTTTAGTTTCCCTCGGGCTAGAAACCTCACTGGAATCCTTGCATTGCCTTTCATTGAAAATTCATTCTTAGATGCCTTTACCTTCCCTAATTAGGCCAAACATATCATTGGTTGTCAAATCCTATCCACTTGATCGAACATCTGGTCCACTGGGTCCCGTGTGGTCCCCTGCACTATCAAGGTTAATTCTTCAAAGATCGCCTGAAACCCAAGTTTTCACAAGGATTCTAGGGCTTAGGGATTGCTTTTATAAGGCATATACTCAAAACCTAACCCTTGAAATTCTCCCCAAGCCCTTCCTTGATAGCCTTCCATCTTGTCTTCCAAGACAAGCAAGCCACATATTTGAGTCTTTCTTGTGAATAGGCTTCCAGTATCACCCCTCCCCCTATCATTGATCTATCCATTTAGTGATTCTCATCATAATGGGTATCCTCCCATTGGTGAAAGTCCGTAAAGAGCACAGAGCCTTAGCCGAGGTGACAGTGGGCTATTACTCCATTTGTTACCCTTAGCCTAGTAGTAACCCTTTAAGGATCCCCTTTTAGGACACCTGCTAGTTTTAGCAATAACAAGATCTGTGGCTAGGAGGATCATCGAAGGTCTTCAACTAGTTGGCCATTTAATAGATAAGTGTTTCTGTAACATTTACTTAATTATGCTACAATTTCTTATGACCCCTTTTCTATGTTATGTATCAAATTTAATTTGTTGCATGTGAATTATAGTTGTTATGTGAATAAGTCAATCGCTAGGCATTACATTTAATTTCCATTTAGACGTGCATATCGTCATGTTGTAATATAATTATAGGGTTGATACCTAGGTGATGGGGTTCAATAGTATTTGCACGAAATTATGTATTAGTGGGTGGTTGGCGGCACCACTAAATAAGTAAGAAAAAAGAAAAAAACTAAACCATCCATACTAGTTCACAGAGGGTTATTGGGAATGGTTACACCCGGCGGATGACAGAAATGCCCCTAGTGGTGGGCAGGGAGTGTTACATGTAAAGCCAACAGTGGGTCGGGGACATTACAACGTTGGAAAAGAAATTCATGGCATAACTTTTTGAAGTGAATTCCCTAATATTTTAGTCAAATAATACCAAGGGATATTACATTGGAAGAGTGACATAGGCCTCCTTTTGGACAATGTCTTTTTGGAGGAGTTTCCTTTTGAAGATGTACACAACCCCTTTGAGGTTTTCTTGGAGTGAAGAGTACTCTTGGACCATCACCTCATGATCCAGAGTTATGCAGGAACACAACAAAGTACATATATAAACATAAACACAGAGATGCAACACAAATAAAACTTCATTTCATTAATATCAAAGAATTGAAATACGCTTACATATAGAATGGAAGTAAACTAGCTCAGGCGATGGTAGCTTATCTCTAAGAAGAGATGTGGCGGCTACATGCCTTTGAACTGTGTTATAATGATGCTCAAGGGCCTTTTTATTATTGAAAAACAAAGGAAAACTCTAAACAACCAAAACCCTAACATGAGGAGATGAAACACCAAGAGTTTGTGGGCCCCATTGGGATTAGTTGGGCAGCTAACTTCACGGGGTTGTAACTTGGTCAGATGATCTTTGTTTGGCACATACGGTATTTCGTTGGAAGTATCTCTTCAAGTGCTACAAGATTTTCCGCAAGCCCCTCCCTGTGGTTATGGGCATGTTGCGGACCTCAAAAAATCGTTGTTTAAGGGGTCAAAACAACTCTAGAATTTTAGGGCCTAAAAAATTGCTAAAAATAGTAAATGCTACTATAAACACGAAAACAGACAAAACCAAATGGAGGTCTAGGTCGAATATGTAGGTGGCCACCAATATCCATTTGGATCACCTCACTTGATACATTATTGGCGATTTTGGAGGGTGATTGATGGTGGAGATTTCTTTTTCCCTCATGTGTGGGTTAATTTTGGCATATTATTATGTTTTAAAGCTATCTCAAGGTCGGCTTGTGATCTTTGAACTAGTTGAACACTCAAGTAAACTCGTTTTGGTTCTAGTCAATTTAATGTTCTTAAATTGTAAGCATAAATTATCGACTAGGGCAGGTAAACTGATCAAGTACAAGTCCACTGTATGTATTAGAAGTTGTTTGTGTCGTTAAGGTGATTATGTTGTTATCTAAATTAATGTCAAATTCTAGAATCAATGTTGAGATGATGTTATTATCTATATTAGGATGTTATTTCTAAGATTTGTTAATAGATTACTCTAAATGATATTTCTAGAATTAGTTCTGATTGAATTGAGCTTTTAGAGTGGTTGGATAATGATTTTAACTCTTTTCAATGAATGTGTTAAGTTAAATCTTCTTTTCAATTTATCAACTGTTTTTGGACTTTTATGTTGCAGCGAAACATAGCTAATTATGAAATTATGAAATGGCATAAAGAAATTCCTATTTTATCAACTTGGAAAATGAATATGCTTGAGTTCAGATGCTGAGAAAGATTGTCACTCTTATCTACTGTGACTTCATTCAATACAAAAACAAAATAGAAACAAGATTATTAAGCTATTCATGAAACGAAATTACTGAGTTATGCTAGGTATGAAGCAAACGAAATAACTAAGTTTATGATAGGTATGAAACAAATGAAATTAACGATACAGAGATCAATTAAGTGAACCTAGTCTCGAACTTCATTGAGCATCCATGAATTAAATCTATGAAATAAAAGAAAATCTATTTGCAGTGAATCAAAGCCCTGATCTACGCGTAGGGGCCCTCCATGAGGCAGCCAGTCGCCTTAAATAAAAAACACATAAAATGTATGAATCAAGGTCTTTGCATTAAATGAAAAAGAGTTTCTATAGGATGCTTCAAAATTACATACAGTGGCGCACCTGTTACTCAGAGTTGCCATTGTTGTTGTAGAGTTTTAGTTAACAATATGAGAAATTCAAGCCTACAGGACTTTGCTACAATCCTTATTAAACTAAATCATATTGCTTATTTGCCGATTTGCTACTGAAAAAGCAAATCGATAATATCTCTTGCAACTCGGACTCTGTTCTAGCACGCTATCTTGTGGTTGACTGTCATGGTTGACCGTGTTGTAGTGCGGATATCCTGATGAATTAGCTCGAGTAAACAGGAAGGAATCCATTAGAGGATCATTCCCCATCTACCCATATACTCTTTTGCTGAGCTGGCGCACTCGAACCCTGTCAACAATGGAAGTAGTTGCGGATTTGTGGATTAGCTACAAAATTAGGTCAATTCTGCCACTGCATGTAAACTTTAATAAAACAATAAGCCATATTGACAAAATATGAAAAAGAGGACATATGAATGTTCACCTTATCAAAACCTTATGTTTATTGCATTTATTTAGATGATAGTGATAGGAAAAAGGAGGTAAACATGGACAAAAAAAAATGTCAAGATAAGACAGTTCTTGGACTCTGCATTCCCCCACACTGGAGGTTTTGTATGTCCTCATACAACACAGAATTGTTATTCTCATGTATATGTTTGCTAGCACATCCAGATTTCACTTTTTTATTTTTCTTGACAGTCACTGCCATCCTTGGTTTCCTCATAAGGATCTTATACCTTAGGTTAATGATTTCTCTTTTCATGGCCTTCTTTTATTTCTTCAATTTCTTGTTCTTTTTATACCATAGACTTAAGTGAAGAATGAGGTTATCAATCTTGGAAATTTGAATTCCATTTTGTGCCTTCAATGTTCGATTTTCAGTGTTGAGCTACTTGTTTAATATCTCCAGCTCAAAAATCTCTTATTTCACTTTTTTATTTTTCTTGACAGTCACTGCCATCCTTGGTTTCCTCATAAGGATCTTATACCTTAGGTTAATGATTTCTCTTTTCATGGCCTTCTTTTATTTCTTCAATTTCTTGTTCTTTTTATACCATAGACTTAAGTGAAGAATGAGGTTATCAATCTTGGAAATTTGAATTCCATTTTGTGCCTTCAATGTTCGATTTTCAGTGTTGAGCTACTTGTTTAATATCTCCAGCTCAAAAATCTCTTGTTTCAAGACATTAGATGCTGGAGGTTCTTGTGGCTCATTAAGCTAGTTGCTTCCTTCCTTTGAGCTCTGAATTTATCCTTTGGCTACTGCTTCTTTTCTCTCTAATAATTCTATGTAATCATCAATTTCTTGTTGAACTGGATCAATACCTAGGCTCTGTACTGGACTCTTTGGAGGTGAACTGAAGGGATGTGGGGATACCTTTGGTGACAGTCTTAGTGATTCTCTTAGAGAGTTCTCAAGACCTTCAGATTTCTTTTTTGACTCAAGATCAATATGTTTTGCAACTTCTAAGACTGCGTCTTTCACTGTGTTCAATCTAGTGCTTTTTCTCAAACCTGTGGTTGGCAATCCTTGAATTTTCTTTTCTTTAGCTTTTGGATTTTTTTTTTGAGGAAGGATTTTTGTTTAGGGTAAGACTTTGTTTCTTTGCTGGCTTTCTTTCTTCTAAGGCCTTCTCTGTTCATTTTTTGCAAAATTTCTACAATTGGAAGATCATCCTCTGATAATTCTTGTTGATGTCGTGTTTCTTGTTCTATTATTGTCTCACTTTTCCTCTTTCTTCCCCTTAGGGCTTTGCTACCACTTGACTATTCAGGGGTTTTCTCTTCAAAGCGATTTCTTACTAGAAAATTTTCCCAATTGTCACCTATATTTTGAAGATGAAACTCAATGAAGATTTTTATTAACCCATGATGGTACATTGTGTTGTCTATAAGTTGGATTTTCTTCTGAACATTTACTGACATTTTCTTAAGGCTATGCACCAAAAAGTATGGAAGATTCATTTGATGTTCTTCAAGGAAATTCATTAATAGCCTAATGTGATAGAAAAACATACACCCATATCGGCCTTCACAAGTAAAAAACTTTTGAAGGACAAGGAGCAAATTTCTCCATTTACTTTTGAGGGCAGAACTAGGAATACCTTTTCTGAAGACAGTAGTATCCATGCTTGGGTTTTTCAGGAAAATTTTCCAATCTTACCCTTCGATTCCTCTGTTCTTGAACCAGTTTTCTCTAGCTCTAGGTAGTTTGTTGGCTTCTACAATCAGGGACTCTATTACTGCAAACTTGACATCGCATATTTCAACTTTTGTTCCATCGAAAGATCATGCAAATGTTTTTGTCACCTCCCTATGGAAACCATCAAACTTTTCTATGAAATCTAACCATTGAACTTTCTGTAACAATTCTCTGGTCTAGGGGTATCCTTGCAAAAATTTCCTTCTTGTTGGTTCTGTTCGAACAATAACGCCCATGGTGAGAGAGGTTTCGTCTCAATAACTGTTTTACTTGACAAGTTAAATGGTCTCAGTAGGGTTTCGCTGTAGGATGGAGAGACTGTATGAATTGGAAAAATGAGAGAACAGGGGAGTATAATGAAGGTTTGCAGCGATGAGTTAGCTGTTTGAATGCATTTAATTCAATGATTCGGGGATCAAATCGATGGTTTCAAAATGAGGACGAAATAGGAGTTAAAATGGTGGCGGATTATAATGGATTTGACAAGCGACTATCATCCATGAACTGCAATGATTTCGGTGTTTTTTTCTTCGGTAATGTTATGTCCACGTAATTCATATATGCAATATGTTAACCCTTATTGTAAAATTAAAGTGTTACATACCTTAGATTTATTTGCTAACCTTTATTTGTCCTTTGATGTCATTTGTAGGTACTTTGCACTTTGAAAGGAGTCAATCATTTCTTCAATTTGAGCCACCAAGTGTCCCTATCATATTGGCTGCATAGATCTTATTAGAGTTGCAGAAACTTGCCTGAGCTGCAGAAAGTCACTAATTCTATAGTTGAAAGGTTTTCAAGAAAGGGTTATTTAGAAAAAGGGATTTTTTGAGAAAAAATGGTTAAGAGAATATTTAAAGTGTCAACATCTTGTTGGTTTTCATGTTTATACATTATTATTTTTACTTTTTATTTTTATTATATATATATTTTTTATGATGAAAATAGAGAAAAATAAAATTTATAAGGTGGAAAAGAAGAGGAATTCTTCTCAACCATCTTCAATTCTGAATTGTTTTGGAAAATTTTGATAAATTCTTCTTTTGTCAATGGCTTCTGATAAAGTCGAAGTCGATGTCCATTCACTAAAAAATGAATTTTCTCTTCATCAATAGTCTTGATTCTGACTGCACCATTGTCAAAGAAATTTTCAACTTCACAAGGTCCAAGCCATTGAGTTTGGAATTTTCCTTAGAAGTTTTTGAACTTTGAAAAAAAAAAATAATGCCTAATCTTCTGAATGAAATTTTCTTTCTTTAATGTATTTTTCATGCCATCTGGATCTCTGTTGTTGAACTAGGTTGGTCTTTTGAAAGGCTTCTTGTCTTATTTCATCAAGCTCATTGAGTTGTCCCATCCTTTGCTTTTGTGCTTTTGATAAGTCAAGATTCAAGTGGACTATTGTTTTATAGGTCTAGATTTGAAACTCTATTGAAAGTAAGCTCTGCTTCCCATAAACAAATTCATGGGGAGTATGTCCTATAGTGCCTCTCCATGTAGTTCTATAAGCCCACAAAGCTTCTGGAAGCTTTTCTATCTAGTCCTTCCTATGTAAGTGTACAATGTTGGTGAAAATTGTTTCAATCACCTTGTTTATAGATTCAACTTGTCCATTGGCTTTTGGATGGTATGGAGTGGATTTCCGATGCTTGATTTTGTACTGTTCCATGAGCTTTTGCACTAATCTGAATGTAAATTGTGTTCCCTGACCTATTATAATTTCTCTTGGAACACCAAAATGAGTGAAAATATCCTAAAAAAGAAATGAAATTACAGCATTTTTAGTAGCAAAATGAAGTGTTTTAGCTTCTACCCATTTAGTGACATAATCAGTGCATACCAAAATATACCTTTTTTTTTTTGAAGGTGGATTGATTAGACCAACAAAATCTAGTACCCACTTCTCAAATGGTTCAATGAGTACTTGAGGTTGTAATGACATTTCATTTGAAACAGTAGGTTTCCCCATTCTCTCACAACTCACATATCTTAACATATTCCTTGGTATCCTTGAAAATGGAAGGCCAATAATATCCTAAGAGCAGGATCTTACAAGCAGTTCTTCTGTCTGAGAAATGTCCTCCACATGGTTCATCATGGCATGCTTTAAGTGTTTCCGGTATCTCATCTTCTCGAACACATCTTTTGATGATGAGATCTAGTCCTGTTTTGTACAATTCTTTATTTATCCATGAATAAGATGTGCTGTTGTGAATTATCCTCCTCTTTTCTCTAAGAAACAAATGAAGTGGTAACTTCCCTCTAGCTAAATAATTAGCAATATCTGCATACCAAGGTGATTTAGTAGGTACTGCAAAAAGATATTCATCAGGAAATTTATCCTCCACAAGTTGATCGTTGTTATCATTTTGAATTCTAGATAAAAAGTCAGCGATTGTATTTTGTTTTCCGGGTCGATCTAGAATGGTGATGAATTCTTGCAACAGTAAGAGCCATCTGGTTATTCTTCCATTAGTGATTGGTTTATTCATTAGATATTTAATGGCAGAATGGTCCGTGTGAATGAAAGTTTCAAAGCCAGTTATATAATGTCTGAATTTGTTAATGGCATGAACTACAGCGAAAAACTCCTTCTCAGTTACAGTGTAATTTACTCTATTGGAGTTAAATTTTTACTGGTATAATAGATTGCATGTGTAAGGTCTTTTTGTCCTAACACAGCTCCTAAGACTGTGGCTGAAGCATCAGTAGATATATGGAAAGGCAATTTCCAATTATGTCCTTTTAAAATAGGTGCTTCAGAGATTTTGTTTTTCAAAGTTTCAAAGACATTTTGACAATCAAAATCCCAATTGAATTCACAATCTTTGGTGAGTACTTTGAAGAGTGGAGATGCAATTTTTGTGAAGTTTTCTATGAATCTTCTATAGTATCTAGTAAAACCAAGAAAACTCCTAACAACTTGTTGACAATTTGGCATTGATAATTTAGAAATATGTCTACTTTAGATGAGTTTACCTTAATTCCATCTCCTTAAATATGGTGACCGAAAACAATTCCTTCATTAAACATCATTAAACACTTCTTTAGACTTAATGGATGATTTGTTTCTTTACATCTTATTAGAACTTTTTTCTAAATTTTCAAGTGCTTCTTTAAAAGAATCTCCATAAACTGTGAAATTATCCATATATACTTTCACACAATTATGAATAAGGTCAGAGAAAATTCCGAGGGTTTCTCTTTGGAATGTTGTCGGAGCATTGCATAATTCAAAAGGAAGTACTCGGTAAGCATAAGTTCCCCATGGACAGGTAAATGTGGTTTTATCTTGATCCTCAGGTGCTACCTGACTCTGATTGTATCTATTAAAATTGTCCAAAAATGAAATATACTTTTTCCCTGCCAATGTGTCTAAGATTTAATCTATGAAAGGGAGTGGAAAGTGGTCTTTTAATGTTGCTTTATTCAGTTCTCTGTAATCGATACATACTCTCCATTTCCCATTTTTCTTAGGAATGATTACTAGGGGTGAAACTCACTGACTGTCTGATATTGGGTAGTTGAAGTTTACATTTAGCAGTTTTTGTAATTCCTCAACAATTTCTTTTAGATTTGGGTTCATTCTTCTTTGTGATTGTCTAACTAGTCTTGCACTTTGTTCAATGTAGATATGATGCATGCAAGTTTTAGGATTAATTCCTCTCATATTGGTGTATTCCCATGCATAAGCAGAAGAATGTTTTTGTAAAATTTCTACCAGTTGATTTTTTTGTAATTCTTCCAGGTTTTCATTAATGTTCAAAGTTTTACCTGGAAAAATTTCTATTGAAGAGTTTCCAAATTTTCCATAGAGTAAAGACACTTGTCTAGATAATAGATATTCGATTCGACTACGGTCATAATGCGAGGAGGATTCATTATTTTCCGTTAGATTTAAAATTTGGTCCTCCTCTCTTACTTGTTCAGTAGTGAAAACAGGTTGTATATCATTATCATCATCTATCCATTCTTCACTCTCTATTTTTATTGTTGTTTTTACAGGTGGATACAATGTAAATTTCTTTGTAGAACTTCCATCAGAGATAAACATGTCACATGATCTACAACTGATGAAAGCATTAGTCGTAGCTAACCAAGGTCTTCCTAGGATTAATGAATGTTCTCCTAGATTATTCTTGGGTGTTAAAATCATGAAGTCGACAGGATATTTTCAAGAATTTAAAGATACACAAACATCTTCTAACACACCATCAAGTTTAATTACAGACCTATCTGCGAATTGCAACAATGTTGGTGTGTATTGAAAATTAAGAAGTTGTAGTGAATCCATGACTTGTTTACTCATAATGTTTATGGTTGCTTCTAGATCAATCAATGTGTTTGGTATTTCAATTCCATTGATGTGAATTTTTACAATGGGGCTTCTTGGATATAAATATTTTTGTATTGTTGTTTTCCCCACCATGATGTCTGCAATTTTCCCAACTAATTGAATTTTTTTTTTATATCTTTTCTTTTTCTTCTTGGTCTTTGAGTACTTAATTCCTTGATTGTTTTTGCAAAGGTTGATATTTCTTTTATGGCTTGCAATAAAGGAATTTTTATACAAACATTTCTTAATTCAACCAATATATTATAATCAAGCAATGTGATTTGTTTTTCTAGTCCTTCATCAATTTTCAACCTTTCAAGGAAATACGGTCTAATGGATACTGAGGGTTGTTCTATAATAGGAGTATTACTAGAATTTATAGGAACATTTTCTGTTTGATTATTTCCTTTCTGAGGAAGAGAGATTTCTCCTTCTTCAAACTTATTTTTATTTTTTTGAAGATTTGTCCTTGCTTTCTGAATAACTGTAATGACTTATTTATAGAAATAATATAAAACAAATTTAAATAAATAATTATATTAATCAGATTTAATAAAATAATAAAAATAAAACTAATAATAAAGTAATTTAATATAAGTCTAATCCTTATATTAAAATAAAAATAAAAAAGGAAAGTTAATTAAAATCAATATATTTTGACACGACATGGAAGGGTGTCGTGAGGAAGGGAAGCGGTGGGTATTGGAGGAAGGACGACCACTGTTAAGAATTAGTATATAAACCAAGAATGAGAGGAAGAGAAAGGGGGGGGGAACGAAAGGAGGAAGAGGAGTAGAATCTGAAATTATCCACAGGAAGGAAAAGCGCAGATTGTTCTGAGGTTCTGGGCACGGGGGAACACTCTGCTTCGACTCAGAAGCTTACTGAACTGAGCAATGAGGTTCTGCTCAGTTTGGCTGGGTGGTTTCAATCTTTTGGTAACTGTAAGAGAGCTGCAGGAGACATCAGCAACTGCAAGTACACAGAGCGCTGCATAAGACATCAGCAACTGCAAATACACAGGTAAGTACCTTCATTAAATTCTGCTAATTAATTCTGTAAATAAAAGAAATTAGTTACAGGTTCATGAATCTACTTTAATGGCCCTTACAATCTGAAACTTTACATTTTTGCTTAAATATTTAGGAGCCTTACATTTGGTATCTGTATCCGAGCCCAGTTTTCAAACCCTGGGAATCCTAAAGGCCCATTAAACAATACTCCTTGTCGATGCCCCACTAATGAGAAAAGATATATATATATATTATAATTATATATAGTATTGATGACAGATGCACATGCACACTGTTTTATTTTGGGAAATAAAGCATACTGTTTTAAAGCTCAAGTCTCTAGCAAAATAATATGTTCAAGTAAGTAGGCATGCAAGAATAACACTGTCAATAATAGTTAAATTAAGGGCTGTGTATTGTAAATTAGGTTATGATATTTTCAGAATTCAAACTTTTATCCTTATATTGTCCAGATAAGAAGCCTATCTCTCCTTTCTCTAAGAGTACCATGAACTTAATTCATGTAATGCTTTCTATACTCACTGAAATGAAATGAAATACTCAATGTGCAAAATGAAAAGGTTTGAAAGTGATATATAGAAAACATTAAATGGTAGCACATTCCTGTAATATGTAATGTCATATTCTTGCAAAAGACAACCTGCATCCTATTGTAAAAGCAGAAGAATGATGCTTAGGTAGATACAGTATCAATATTTAATTGTCCAACTAGAAGCATGCTCAAGCTGGGTACAGACAAGAAAATCAAAGTCCAAGTAATGTGTATGAAGAAAAATTTTAGAAGGTTGATTCAAAAAAATAAATTATTTTCATATTATGTTAGTTTAAATTGATTTTATATTACCTATATAGCCCTCTTAAAGAGCAGTTCCACCATCCAAACTTAAGTTCCAGTCCTCTGACCTGCTGCTACCCCTTGGAATGTGTTCCAATTTGTTATGTTCAGCAGCCTTGACATTGAAGTGGCCCGTCCTGGTAACAGATGACCACCCGAACCGGAGTGTTGCAAATTGGTTCCAAGTGAGGGAGCCTAAGCTCCACCGCTTCCTAGGAGCGGTTATTAGGTGGACATGGCCATAGGTGTAGCAGCAGGGGGTAGAAACTTGTGCTTTAGGTGCAAACGCCGTGGATTTCATGATCCCATGATGAAATGGACTCCATACCTCTAAAGCCACAGCCAGATATATTGTCCTTTTTGTAGTAGAAAATTGACCTCTCATCTCTGCGCATAAATTCAAAGGATCTATACTGGACACCCGCTCAGTTAATTAGCTGCGTGTTAAGATATGGGATGAGAATTGTAGTTTATCCACGCATCATGCATACTCCGTGGGCAAGTATCAAAGGATAAAAATCCATTTTGATATATCAAGGGTTAGCAATCTAATGTGCGTAACTTCTATGTGATAAAAGTGGTTTGCAAACAAATTGTGGTTTGAGTATTGCATTTGGGCGAAATTAAACCCTGGTTCATCCATTGGCAGCGCAAAGGCTTGCATATATGGCCGACATTGAATGGAAACTTTGAATATAACATGTATCAATTTTTATTATATATATATATATATTATATATATATATATATATATAACATAATTCATTAACCACTTCATATATGGTGCTTCATAACACCCAAATACTTTATTTTTTATTCTTCACCTGACCACTACTTGAACTCACACGTATCCGTGGGTATTCACATGAATTGCCATGACGGTGATGAGGACCAGCTTGCGGTTACTCCAACTCGAACTCACGACATAACTCATGGTGTTTTCATAGGTTACAACAAGTTCGATTGCCACCGTGGAGTATTGCTGAGACATAGCGCTGGTGGATATGAAGTCGTGGGTTCAAACCAGGGCAACGCGTAATACAAAATCACGAAGCTGCAGGGAGGAGCCCATAAGGAGCTTTACGGATTATTGCAAAATTAAAAGGATTATATGTGGATAAGGTTTATTGATGATAAAAGATGTCTAAAGATACCGACGGATGTTCCACAAGTTTTGCATGATACCACAACAGCATTGGAAATCTTCACTTTCTTTCACATTTTCATCTATGCCAAATGTTTTGGCTCAGTTATCTAATAAGAATAAATAAAAAATATAAGTAAACGATATTCTTGTCAGGTCATGAATGTCCCCTATATAAACCCCTCGAGATTGTGAATGTCCACAGTACAAACTCCACCGATCATGAATGTTCGCTTTACAAACTCCTCCCGTATTCCGAGGTGTATAGATGGAAAAGCGTATGCATGTCAAGAAAGCTCAAGGCCAAGATTGATACAACCTTTAAAATGAGTTTTGGAGATGGCCATAGTAGCAGGCCATTGGGTTGGTTTTAGCGATATGGTAAGTGTCAGAAGCAGAGGAGAGTCAGTTTTAGGTATGCGCCACGTTAGGCAGAGAGATTGCTATCAGTGTGGGACCCTGCATTTTAACTTAGTTTTGACGACCAAAGCTTTTAGAATTCATAATTTCTAATTTCTAAATTTCATAATTAAGTTATTAATTGGGATAATTTAGTTGGGATTGATTTATTAATAAAAGTTTGAGTTTAAACATTAATTTGATACTATAAAATGGCGAGGGAAAGTATTACCTATATATAACAATAATTTATTTGGATTTTTTTATAATTATTGTTTAAGTATTTAATACTTTTATTTTTATAGAAAGAGCACGATATATGGGAATTGTGGTAATAAGAGTGATTATAATAATTGAGTAGGTAAGTATATAATATAAATTTAAAAATTAATTATGAAATATAAATTTGATCATCAATATAAAGATTGTATTGATTTCAGTGATTAGGTGAAACAATCATAAATGTAAGAACATCTAGTTATGTAATATAGTAATGATACAAATATTAAAATAAAAATAAATAAATAAAAAAAATATTCAAGACCCATGCATTAAAATAAGTATTCTTATGCGTTAGGATAGAATACCTTGCATTAGGACAAGGAGGTCACGAGACCACCCTCCTTGACCTCAGTACTAGTAAGATCTGCCTAGCAAATAAAAATAGCAAAACTATACCCGTTTAGAAATGTGAAATTGCAAAATATATGTTAAATCTGAATAAATACCTTAAATTTTTACAAATTTCCTTTATATACATAGGAAACATTACAATGGTAAAGACATATGAGTGACGACGACGTGATCGGGCAACATCACCGTCATTAATGCCGCCACTGTCGTCATCGTCATCCCCATTGCCACCACTATCATCATCTTCTCCACCAAAACCATTATCAACACCAATCGCTCCAGTGCCAGAGTTGACCGTGATAATGAACTCATTGGAAGCCTTATTGGAGACATTAAAAGAATCAACTAAGGCTAAGACCAGAGAAGAACTTCAACCCTTAGCAACCAATTCAACAGAACCAAAGAATTTTGAGCACAAAAGATCAAAAGAAGATATTTCTAGGGAGCTTCAGAAAATTAAACTCCCTGAATTTTCAGGTGGTCAAGCAGGCGAACTCGCTGAGGCATGGTTAGAAAGAATGAACAAATTCTTTAGATTAAGAGAATATTCTTCTTCTGCAAAAACAAAAATTGTTGTATTTCAATTAAAGGAAAGTGTCTTGATTTAGTGGGGAAATCTAAAAAGGCAACTGCACCTTACATCGGATAATGTCCCTTGGGAATTATTTGAGGAAAGATTCCGCGCAAAGTATTTACCTTCATACTTTCAACAACAGCAAGCCAAGGCCTTCAATACATTAGTTCAAGGTAATAAAACAGTGGAAGAATATGAGATAAGGTTTATGGAACTTGTGAAATACATTCACTACTTAGATTCTAATGAACGTCAGGTTGAACGCTTCATATTTGGATTAAATCCTCGCATCAGGGCCTTGGTGAACATGTGGAAACCATCATTAGTCGCTGAGGCGGTAGAATGTGGCCGTTACGCAGAAGAACATCTAGGAATCCAAAAGGATGTCAGGCCAGCAGAACTTGTACAATCAGGGTTTTCTGGAAAGGCTCCTCGAAATTTCTTTAAAGGAGGTAGCTCGAGGCCACCTTATGGTAATAGATTTTCCCCATGAAATGTAGGAACAAGAGCTCCCATGGCAATTAATACTATAGCCGCTGAATCATCCAACACCAGTCCATGGACATCTCGTGGAACTACTAATAGAGGAAGAAATTCGAGAGGAAACAACATGAGAGGACAAAGCTCTTCATCTAGAAATTCACGTCCTGATTCAAGAGGACCAACGCAAGTTAACTGTTGGGGATGTGGAGGACCGCATTTTCAACGTGATTGTCCAGAAGCTTCATCAAGTGTATTGCATAGGACTAGAAAGGAACCAATGTCAAATAATCAAGGTAACCATAGAATTCATGCCATAGTCAACAACGACCAAGTAGCACATCAATCCACTGTAGTGGAATCTTCAAGTATTATTAATGGTATAAAACTCAAAATCTTATTTGATACTAGTTCCATAGATAGTTTCATTTCGTCATATGCATTAAACAAATGCAGGTTGGCAGCTCGCAGACAAAATGATTTCAGACAGTAGAAATGGCCTCAGGAGAACTCACTCCAATCCGTAGACTTAAGTATGGATCAATGTAAAATTGACCTAGGGGTTTGTACGACTAAATTGAAAGTTTATGTCACAGCGTTAGGAACTTATGATCTTGTCATAGGCATGGATTGGCTAGAAGCTCATCAAGCTTGGGTAGATTGTTGTGGTAAAAGAATTATAGGTATAAATGATAAAGGAGAAGTGATCCAAATTCAAGGAATAAAAAAAAAGTATCTTTACGTTACATATCCACAATGAAAATGAATCGTTGCTTAAGAAAAGGTTGTCAGGCATATGTGATTCAAGAAATAAATAAAGAAAAAGCGCCATCCCTAGAACAATATAAGATGTTAACTGAATTTCAAAATGTATTTCCAAAGGAACTACCAGGTTTACCCCCTGTAAGAGAGCTAGACCTCACTATTGAATTGAAACCTGGTACTCAACCAATCTCTAAAACACCTTATAGAATGATGACTCCAGAACTTCAAGAATTGCAAATTCAATTGAAGGAACTATTGGATATAGGACATATTCGACCCAGTGTATCACCTTGGGGTGCTCTTGTAATTTTTGTCAAGAAGAAAGATGGATCCTTAAGATTATGCATAGATTATTGAGACTCGAATCGAGCTACAGTAAAGAATCGATATCCTATGCCTTGAATCGATGACCTTTTCGATCAAATGAAAGGAGTTGCTGTCTTTTCAAAAATTGATATTCGATCAAGCTATCATTAGCTAAGGATTTCTGAAATCAATATTTCTAAGACTGCATTCTGGACACGTTTTGGACATGATGAATTTACTGTGGTACCATTTGGATTAACAAATGCACCAACAGTATTCATGAATCTTATGAACAGTGTTTTCCGCGAATATCTTGATCAATTTGTGCAAGTCTTTTTAGATGATATTCTCGTCTATTCCAAGAATAAGAAAGAGCATGAAGATCATTTACAGGTAGTATTGTCCTGCTTTAGAAAACATCAGTTGTATGGAAAATTATCCAAGTGTTTATTCTTCCAGGAAAAGATTTGTTACTTAGGTCATATTATATCAGGTGAAGGGATTTCAGTAGACCCTGTGAAGGTAAAAGCAATCATGGAATGGCCAATACCGAAAAACGCACATGAAGTACGAAGCTTTATGGGTTTAGCCGGTTACTACCGAAGATTTGTGGAGGGATTCTCCAAAATTGCAAAGCCAATTACAACCCTTCAGCGTAAAGGTGTTAAGTATGAATGAAATAAGGAATGTAATAAAGCATTCTCTGAACTCAAAAGACTACTGACCAGTGCACCAATCTTAAGAATCTCTGATATGGACAAAGATTTTACGGTATGTATTGATGCATCCAAACAAGGGCTGGGTGCAGTATTGATGCAGGATAGAGGAGTAATAGCATATGCTTCCAAGACGTTAAAACCTCATGAAGAACTCTATGCTACTCACGATTTAGAGTTAGCCGTTGTAGTACTAGCTCTAAAGATCTGGAGACATTATCTGGTGGGACGAAGTTTTACACTTAAAAGCGACTATCGAAGTCTACAATATTTGTTCACCCAAAGAGACTTAAATGCTAAATAAAGACGATGGAGTGAATTCCTAAGTGAATATGACTTTGGAATATCATATATTAAGGGAAAAGAAAATGTAGTAGCAGATGCTTCAAGCAGAAGACCACGGATATTCTCTCTCATACCTATCAAAGTAGATTTAAGGCAACGAGTACTAGAATATCTCATAAAAGATGGTATTTAAGGGTGAGATCTAGTCTTGAAGGTAAGAAGCCGAAAGAATCAAGTTTGAAGGATATGAATTAGAAAATGATGGAATCTTATGATTCCATGGAAGGATGTATATTCCAGATAATAAGGACCTTCGAGACACTATCCTTAAGGAAGCCCACAGAGCAGTGCATTGTGCACATCTTGGACTAAGGAAAATGTATGCAGATACCAAGAAACTCTTTTTCTGGTCGGGCATGAAACGTGATATCGTTCAATTTGTTGTAAAATGTTTGGAATGTCAACAAGTAAAAGCATATCATTGTCATCCAGCGGGTCTCTTACAACCTCACGACATTCCTATGACCAAATGGGAAATTATTTCTATGGATTTCATAACTGGACTACCTCTTACTTCTCAAAGACACAATGTCATTCTGGTAGTAGTGGATAATTAACGAAAAGTGCACATTTCATTCCCGTAAGAGATACTTACGAAGTTGCTGACATAGCTCGAGTATTCATAAATGAAATTATCAGATTTCATGGAGTACCTAAAAAGATTATATCCGATAGAGACTCACGATTCACTTCAAGATTCTGGACTTGCATGCAGTCAACCTTAGGAACTCAACTAAATTTAAGCACAGCTTATCACCTCGAACCGATGGGCAAACAGAAAGGGTAAATCAAATACTTGAAGATATGTTGAGAATGTATGTTATGGATCAACAATCACACTAGGAAAAGCATTTATCCTTAGTCGAGTTCGCATACAATAACAGTTACCACAATTCGATTGGAATGCCTCCATTTGAAGCATTATACGACAGACCTTGAAGAACACCGTTAAGTTGGGACAGGTTAGAAGATAGAGTGATAATAGGACCATAATTAATCCAAGAATTGGAAGAGCAGGGAAGATAGATTAGACATCGGTTAAAGGAAGCACAGATAAACAAAAGATTTATGCTGATGCTCATAGAACTGATAGGAAGTATGAAGTAGGGGATTAGGTTTTCATCCGCATCAGACCAAATAAGAGTTTTATTTGATTCGGAAAAAGGACAAAGTTGTCACCCCAATTTATTGGACCATTTAAAGTCATGGAAAGAGTTGGGCTTGTTGCCTATCGTCTTGCACTGCCACCTCACTTGCATAAAATTCATAATGTATTTCATGTATCTGTATTAAGACATTATATAGCTGATCAATCTCATAACCTTAAATGGAAGGAACTGCAGGTATCGGACGAGGGAATTATGTCGGTCGAACCATTACGTATACTGGAACGTAGGGTTTGACAGCTCAGGAATCCTCTGGTAGACCAAGTTAAGGTCTAATGGGACAAGTATAGTCCTGGATCAGCTACTTGGGAAATTACAGAGGACATATATCAAAGATACCCTAATCTGTGTCAATTTTGAAGAACTTTAAATTATGTCTAGTATATATTTACTTTACTGCAAATCAGAGGCTCAGAACCATTTTGAATGATCATATATAAATGTGAATTTTTATGACATAATATATGTTTAAATTCAGTTGGTACATGGATACCAAAATAAAATATGTTATTGATTTTACTAAATTATAGTTGTCAAAGTAAAGTTTAAGACATTTAAATAATTTTACTTCTGATGGGAATTAAGATATTATAATTCTATTTTATTTATGCATGTCAATATGATTGATGGAATAGAAATCAAAGAATAATTACATTTTAAATGAAAGTCAATGACATGAATGGAATATGGCAAAATATGTTATACTGTAGTTGACATATGTGAATTATATATAAGTTATTTTGAATATGTTAATGCACATTTTATAAATGTATGGACAAGTGTTTATGATTGCAGATAATATCTGTTACCAAAATGACCATGTGATGACAGAACTTCAGAACAATTAAGGCAAAAAGAGATTCTATGACAGGGTATTAACCCTAATTCTATTAATAGGGGTGGAGGTGTTGTCCACCATTTATCCTCCGATCCCTGGAGTCATGGGAGGACTGTACAAGTCATGCTCCCCTAGATGTGTGATGATGACTGTCGGATGCCTACTGGGAATCAGGTCGGTATAACCGACGCTGTCATCCTTAGAGTTTATGAATGGTTAGGTCAATATCGCTGACGCGATGGCATACTCTAGTAGAGGACGGATAGGATGAGAGCGGAAGAGATTAGGAAGGATAGGATGATTTTGTAATAGCTGAGGGACCTAATGAAATAAAACATGATCATTAAAGTCATAAACCTAAAGTATTCAAACCACCAAAGTTTATAGTGCTCTTACATTAAATAAAAATTTAACCTCAATACGTAATCCTAAGCATTATCATGAATATTCATATAAGATAAAATTCTAACTTCAGGACGAAGTTTTTTAAGGGGGGTGTATGTAATGACCTATTTATAGAAATAATATCAAATATATTTTAATAAATTAATTATATTATCAAATTAATAAAATAATAAAAATAAACTAATAATAGAGTAATTTAATATAGCTCTAATCCTTGTATTAAAATAAAAATCAAAAAAATGAAAGTTATTTAAAATCAATATATTTTGACACAACATGGAAGGGTGTCTTGAGGAAAGGAAGCGGTGGGTGCTGGAGGAAGGACAACCACCGCTAAGAATTAGTATATAAACCAATAATGGGAGGAAGAGAAAGGGGTGGGGGACGGGGGGGGGACGGAAGAAGGAAGAGGAGTAGAATATGAAATTATCCACAGGAAGGAAGAGGAGTAGAATATGAAATTATCCACAGAAAGGGGGGGGGGGGGAACGGAAGAAGGAAGAGGAGTAGAATATGAAATTATCCACAGGAAGGAAGACTGCAGATTGTTCTGAGGTTCTAGGCACGGGGGAACAGTCTGCTTCGACTCAGAAGCTTATTGGACTAAGCAACGAGATTTTGTTCAGTTTTGTTGGGTGGTTTCGGTCTTTTGGTAACCGTAAGAGAGCTGCAGGAGACATCAACAACTGCAAGTACATAGAGAGCTACAGAAAACATCAGCGACTGCAAATACACAGGTAAGTACCTTCATGAAATTTTGATAATTAATTATGTAAATAAAAGAAATTAGTTACAGGTTCATGAATTTACTTTAATGGCCCTTACAATCTGAAACTTTACATTTCTGCTTAAATATTTAGGAGCCTTACAATAAAAACAGGGGGTTTTCTTTGCAATACTCTATTAGACCTTAATTGAACGTTATTTAGATCTAGTGGAGTTATTACATGGGTTTGATGATTTTGCCCCTCCATATTGTAAACAGGTTGTGACATTTTATTATTTGGATTCGGAAGTGGTTGAGCAGGTAATTGATTTGATTTTTGTGCAAATGGTAGGGAGAGTTGTGGATTTTGATTTTGGGTTTGGATTTGAGGTAATTGATTAGCTTGAGAAATTTGATTAGATTGAGGAATCTGACTAGATTGGGGTAAGAATTATGGTGGAAAATTAGGATAGGATGGTGAATATTGTTGATATTGAGTATAAGCCCCATCATGTTTTTGCCATCCTTGATTCCAAGATTGTGATTGTGGTTGAGCCCAAGGCTGCCAAGATGGATTCCAATTATTTTGTAAAGATTGAGCAAATTGTTGTGATCTAAAGACTTGTGGTTGATTTGCTTGAGAATTCTACCATGGTCTTTTAGCAATAAAATAAAGAGGGTCTATTTGTTCTGGTATCCCTTCATCATTAAATACAACCATAAGACTTGGTAAAGGACATTCCTTAGTATCATGGTTATTTGCACATATGGCACAAGTTTCTATGGTTTTTAAGTCTAAAGGACATTTTCTTAGATCATGCTTCTTTCTACACCTGGAACAAAAAATGGATAATGCAATTTTTTTGGACTTTTGCTTGTTTTGTAGTTTAAGGGGTGTCAATTTGTTCACTTAAACTCCCTAAAATATCCGTCTTAAAAGTATCAAGAAAACTTCCTAATTCTTCTCTACTGACTGTCCCAGCTGGAGATTTATTGATTCTTGATAAGAGAGGGTCCCTAGGACTTTTTTCAACTCGTGCTTTACCCCTTGAGATATGTACACATAAATCACAGATATTTGCAAATGGTAGTTGAGAAATATCTTCTTTTCTTGTTAAGGAGATCAATCCACTCATCTTTGATAGATTTGAGTAAGAGGGCTTTCAAAGTTTCCTCACCCAGACTATCCATCTTTTCTCTTTTAAGATTGTAGACAAATCTCTCTACTAAGTCTTCAAGATTCTTATCTTCTTTTTGTGTCATTTTGAAGACTTCGTCTCTAATGTTGTGAGACATACAATAGTCTCTATAATTTTCTAAGAAAGCTTCTTTCATTTGTGCCCATGTCCTTGTAGAATTCGTTCCTAAACTCATGAACCATTTTAATGTCGAATTTTAATTTCTGAGTGTCATGTAAATAATCATATGATCTACATAATACTTCAAATTCAAAGAGAAATGTCTCTGGGTCTTCACTTATTTTTCCATGGAAATTAGGAAGAATAGAAGGTGAAATATTCTTCATGTGAGGGTTGTATCTTCATCGAAGATAGGAAATCCAAAAGAATCTTGTTTTCCTCTACCTATACCCCCTCCTTTGCCTCTATCTCCACCTCCTCCTCTACCTCCACCTTCTCCAATCCTATTTTTCTCACCGTTGACATTTTGTACCTCTCCTCCTCCTCCTTCAGCGATAATAAATTTTTCAGAACTAATGTAAGTATCTTCTAATTCTTCTGGTTCCTCTATCAATGGATAATCAAAATGAGTTTCTTGTTCCTCTTTTTCATTGGGAATTTCTGATTCTTCTCGTAGAATTTGTTCACCAGTGGAAGATAGAAAAATTACTCCTGTAGTTGAGGATGTAGGATTTTCTTCGATTATAGCTTTAGTAGATGAAGTAGGTGAAGTTCTCGATTGGATTTCTGATCTTAAGACTTTGGGAAATCTTTATTGGCCTATGAATGGAATTTGAGTTTGAGTGGGTGGTGTGAAACTTCGAAGTCATGGTGGAGTGAGTGAATTTGTGCGAATTAAGCTTCTTCCTCGTCCTACAAATCTACCTCTAGAGTCTCTTTCCCTACGCATATCATGTTTTTATTTGATGATTTTTTTTTTTTAATTTCTATTTGCACTTCCCTGACAACGATGCCAAAATATTTAGTCAATTTAATGTTCTTAAATTGTAAGCATAAATTATTGACTAGGGCAGGTAAACTGCTGAAGAACAAGTGCACTGTATGTGTTAGAAGTTGTTTATGTCGTTAAGGTGATTATGTTATTGTTATCTAAATTAACGTCAAATTCTAGAATCAGTGTTGAGATGATGTTATTATCTATAGTAGGATGTTATTTTTAAGAGTTGTTAATAGATTACTCTAAATTATATTTCTAGAATTAGTTCTGATTGAATTGAGCTTTTAGAATGGTTGGATATTGATTTTAACTCTTTTTAATGAATGTGTTAAGTTAAATATTCTTTTCAACTTATCCACTGTTTTTGGACTTCTATGCTGCAGCGAAACAGGGCTAATTATGAAAGTATGAAATGACATAAAGAAAATCCTATTTTATCAACTTGGAAAATGAAATATGTTTGAGTTCAGATGCTGAAAAAAACTGTCACTCTTATCCACTGCACTTCATTCAATGCAAAAGCAAAACAGAAACAAGATTACTAGCTATGAATGAAATGAAATCACTGAGTTATACTAGGTATGAAGCAAACGAAATAACTGAGTTTATGCTAGGTATGAAGCAAACAAAATTAATGATACAGAGATCAATTAAGTGAACTTAGCCGCGAACTTCATTGAACTGTATTTTAAAAACATGAAAATAGGGTATCCATGAATTAAAATCTATGAAACAAAAGAAAATCTATTTGCAGTGAATCAAAGACTTGATCTGCATGCAAGGACCCTCCATGAGGCAGTCAGTGGCCTTAAATCAATAGCACATAAAATATATGAACCAAGATCTTTGCATTAAACGGAAAAAGAGTTTCTACAGGATACTTCAAAATTACATATGGTGGTGCACCCGTTACTCAATGCTGCCATTGTTTTTATAGAGTTTTAATTAACAATATGAGAAATTCAAGCCTACAGGACTTAACTACAATCCTTATTAAACTAAAATCATATTGTTTATTTGTTGATTTGCCATTGAAAAAGCAAATCAATAACATCTCTTGAAACTCATGCTATTTTGCAGTTGATTGTCATGGTTGACCGTATTGTAGTGCGGATATCCTGATGAATTAACTCGGTTAAACAGGAAGAAATCCATTAGAGGATCATCCCTATCTACCCATATACTCTGTTGAGTTGGCGCACTCAAACCCTGTGAACAATGGAAGTAGTTGCGGATCTATGGATTAGCTGCAGAATTAGATCAATTTTGTAGCTGCATGTAAAATTTAATAAAACAGTAAAGGCATATTGAAGAAATATGAAAAACAGGACATATGAATGTTTACCTTATCAAAGTCTTATGTTTATTGCATTTATTTGGATGATAGCAATAGGAAAAAAGAGGTAAACATGAACAAAAAGGATGTCAAGATAAGGCAGTTCTTGGATTCTGCAGGATTTTGCTTTAAAATCAGTGAAGTGAGACTTGGTTACCCTCCTATAAATAGAGCAGAGTCTCACTCACTTATTTATCATCATCATTCATCACATTCTGTCTTTGGAAGTGTGCACTAGCTATTATTGTTTTTCTATTTGTTTATGGTGTAATTATATGGAGCGAATTGCCTATTGAGGAGTTTTTCATGAGGATACTTCTTTAGGATTGATTGAAGAGATTTTTGTAGAATGTTGTAAGTTTATCGTTCATTTTTCCGTGTTATATTATGTGAATTAGGGTTTCTACGTGTGCCACGTTAAAATTGTAATGATTGTCTTGAAATCTTGATTCTTCATGGTATGTGAAATTGTTTTCCTTGAATCCTTCATCATAACTTTGATATATGCATCTCTTGAACTTAAAATCTATCATCTAAGGAAGTCACTAGGGTTTCTAAATAGATAATTTTGCTCTCTCACCATCTTCATCAACATCGTCCTCATATAATTTTCCCTAAAAGACTCCATTGCTCAATTAGATCAAGGCACTAGTCTAATAGGTGTTTTTTTTCTTTAAAGCTCGCCTATTTATTACTGCAATAGAGTGTTACATGAGATATTATGTTGTCCTATTGGTATCCCTGCTGGGAAACCAGAACAATAGTACAAACAAAGAATCTTAAGATTGCAAATGTTTCTTTTCAGTGGTTTGGACGACAAAAATAAGACATAATATTTGAGTGCATACATAGACATGAGAGCAAAATTGTGGGAGCTCTGCTTGACAAAGGAAGTGTGACTCATCTGAGACAAAAATGAGCTACCCATCACAATTAAGACAAAAAAGAAGCTTTACAAAGACCTGTAAGTGCTACACAGAGAGCCACTGGTGAGGAGAGACACTACTAAGTTGATTTGGTTGCAGTGCGAGCCAATGGAACAAAGCCATCTTCAAATGGAACCGCACTTCCTCCATGTTACCATTTGACCAAGAGACATATCTATGAGAATAAGAAGTCAACAAAAATGAAGGACCATAAGAAGAGCCTTCCATCCACTAAACATGCTAAGAAAAGCCTATATAGAACCTTGCAGGAGCATATCTTTGGCCACAGAGTTGATGCAAAGCACTGTCAGCAATTGAAAGCCCCCACCAGTTCACCTCGTCTACACCTCCTCAAAAGCAACGTAGCATGAGCCAGGCAAGCCATGCATACAACAAGGAGAATTCCCGTCAGGAACTATGAATTTCGAGAAACATCGAAAGGATGCTTGTAATGACCATAATCAACTGGGTCGAGTTCACCATTTTGAGATCCCAATATCAGGAGTGATAGAGCCCCCGTTGAGAATTGGAATTGTCAGTAGATACAGGGGGGAGACGGGTAATTATCTCCATACATAGAGTCGAGCTTAGCATACAGAGAGTGATCATACTAGACCTACCCTGCGGAAGCCATTGGTAAGCCCTCTGAGAGTCGCTTGTGAGATAAAGGACATTCAATGTCGTCTGCTCATCGAGAGGAACCCAAGCATCCTTTGTGAGAAGCGCACCATTACCATGCAACATAGAGACCAAGACAGTACCCACAAACCCCATACTCTCAGAGGAGGAGGAATGGTGCAGAGGACGACTGCAATGTTGCTACTCCATCAATGCGAGGATCAGTGTAGACCAATGAAAGGACCAACCATCGAATGGAGAGAAATGAATAGGAATGTGGGCATGGTGGGAAGAAGACGCGAACATTGCAGAGCGGAGAATTGAATATACTTGATAACACTCCTAGCTTGTAAATAGAGCAAAACAAGTGGGCGGGCTGGCCATGAAGCTACCCATACACCACCTCCGTGAATACCCATCCGAATAATAATGAACCACCATGATTACTCTGTATGTTATGAGGGAGAGCTTGTACCAAGATGTGAGCAAAGAGAGTATGCCCATGCTATGTATTGAAGCCATTTGTGCCAACCCACTATAGAAATTCTGCAAATTCTTTATAAATCTACCTCTAAGACCATGTAGAAAATCTGATTGTAGATTAACCTGATAATGCAATATACCAAAGCAGAATATTATAATCTACTTCTACTATCAATTTGCTTTGCGGAAGCTTAAGGTTCGAGTTGAATCAGAGCTAAACACATATAATTAGAAGAAGAAGAATCAATACACATGAAAATACTTTGGGGAAAGCATTAGCTAAAAAATCCCACTATCTGTATTATCATACAAGGTGGAAATACATCAGAATTATACAAAGCCTTAGCTTTCATAAGTAGCCAGCGCTCAGTACAATTCCCTTGGATGCTCACAGGCAAACTTGGCTTCTCACAAGCCTTCTCCTTTGCCCTCCAAGCTCATATTTCCTTGCGCAGTTCCTCTGGGATGATCTCCTTCACCCAGTGGAACACTGCTCTCACACGTCCTTGACATTTAGCTCAACTGGGTCTTTTTCAGAATAGACATTTATGAGTTTCTGATGAGGGAATTTTCAGTTATCTGGAGTACACTGGTTGAGTGCATGCATGCGTCAACTAACTGATAACTCACAATTAGTTCCTCAAACAGTTTGGAATTAATTTCACTGGATTTAAGTTAGTGAACTGAGCTAACTAATTACAACTCAAATATAACTCAATCTTATCTCCTTAATTAAGGGATAATCTCTTTAATTTAAGGGATAACTCTTGCATGACTTCATAATGAATTCTAACATGAATTTCTCCAACTAATTAATCCACGATGAATTAATTAATTATTTCCAAGCCGTTGGTGAGACTAAATTCAATTTTAATTGACCGTTTTAATTCAAGAGCAAATTAAAATTGGAATTTATGGATTCTATTTTTATCATTTCTTGTTGCTATTTTCAACGGCCACTGTGGGATTCACGAGAGCTAGATGGTTGTCAAATCCAAGAGTAGTGCGCATGATTAACTTAGGTGGCATGAATTATCACCTGCTGTGGGGGATAATCTAGTAGGTGTTGATCAACCTCTTCTCTATACATATTTTCTCTCCTCTCTAATTTCTAGGTATTTAGGGTCAAGGTTAGGATTTTTCTTGAAATTGTGTTTAATAGCAATTTTATTTGATGTGTTATTTCCCTCTTAATAGGGATTGCATTTAATTACTTAAAAAGACGAAATCTAGCATTAATTGTGTGGTAAAACCCTATAATTAGGGCTGATGTCATCTTTTTTATTGTTGTTTTATGCATGTTTCAGCCATAAAAACTCACTTGCCTATCCTAAAACTTTTTTACCTAATCCATAGCCTCTTTATTGACTTATACGTGAAGGCTATTTCTTGTAGTTTCCATATGACATTGTATGTCATATCATTGAATATCTTTCAAACCCTAACTTTTAATAGTGCATTAATCTATCTGAGAGGTCTTGGGAAAGGATACTTGAACCCTGTGAAAGATTATCTAGACTTCTAGGGTCTGCTAGTTTCTTTTCCCCTATCATAAGACCTTGCATCACCTTAAAGACTCGTTGAATATCTTTAGGTGATCTTCAGGGAAGCCTGCCTTGTATGATTTATTTCACCACTAAACCACTGGAGAAAGGTCATTGAGGTGACAATGGTGGCTGATCTGTTGTTGCCATAAGGTCTAGATTTGCCTAGTGGGACTTTGCACTAGGTCTGCTAGATTTTACATTAACAAGACTTACACAATAGAATGGCGCACCAACAATTTTTGAAGATGTCTCTCTATAAGGTAGAAAATAATTTTTAAAATTAATTCAATTAAAATAAAATTGTTTTTTTATTATATAGCTTCACAGTGTCCTTGAGTGTAACAAACACTATATATCTTCCCAATTCTGGGTGACCTCCTAAGTGAATATTTAAAAATACAAAGTGATCCGTATATCTGATAGACTAAACACACACTATGCAGTCCATGCTGAGAAGATACAACTTATTTTCAGTACGTTTGATCAGTTTTGTAGAGTTCAATTCGTAGCAAATCCTATATGCCAGAAAGCAAAACAGGGACTGGGTTTACTCGAACCCAACCAGGACTTGACCCTAATAGGATGGGGTAGCTCTTACGGACCTTGTTCACATTTAGTGATTAACTTGTTTGCTTTCTCGCCCATTGGGATACACCGAATGGTGGACATCTTGCAACGGAGAGCATTTGTTGACGAATATTGGGACCATCCATGGCAGTCCCTCCAACTTAACACCATGTTTCTTTGGAGACAGGTCGACACCATGTTTCCTTGGTAACAGGGCAGATCTACTAATTCTCCTGATTTGAGAAAACAATAGAAAACAAAAACCCACGTTTTGTTTTCTCCGCCATAATGGCTCTACAAGATATGTGCTTCAATCAATAAAGAGGAGGAATGGATCATAAAAATACAAACAAAAAATGTAGGTGATCTCTGGTACGTAAAAGCCATAATAAAACAATATCGTAAAGCTGATTGCTTGCTAACTACAAATTTTATCAGATAGAAATAGCCGGTGTGCATGGCTAATTTGTAGATGGCATATATAGATATTATTAAATGGAGTTATTTTTGGTGTTATTTTTTGGACTTTCTAGTGCCGGAATTTTGCTGAAAAATTGAGTTGAAATCTTGATTTGTGTTATTTAAACTGGTTTTTTTGGCTGTATATATGGATTCAGCACTCTGAACAATTCTTAGGGCACTTTGATTGCACAAGGGTTATCCATCAAACTTGTGATTTCAGTAAATTCCTACCAAATTTTAAAGAAATTAAACCCAAAAAACCCAAAAAATACTTTCAAAAAACCTCGCTAAAGACGACTAGTTATCACATGATTGGATAACAATACCATTGTGATAAATAATGTTGTGCAGACATGGATCATAGGTAAATGGGCAGGTTACAAAGAACAAATGTGGGCACCTTCAGGAACTCACTTCTACCAGTTTACTCTGCCAAAGATTATTGAATTCAGGAAAGATTGCAAGTATGGAGATTCATTGGCACTTAAATTACCAGACACTACGAAAGGCGTGAATAGTTGTGAGGTATGAAGATTTCTGTTTTAGAATGTTCGCTTTCAAAATATCGTATCAGGGTTTATTACTGCATGCATGTTTGCCTCAAGTGTAGGATTCGGGTGCAAATCAGTTTTCTTCAAAATGCATTGGAGTTTTCTGACTGAAATTGCTTTGCATTTGAGTTTTTTGCAGTATACTATGCCAAGAAGAGTAGTACACGCATGCCATGCAGGAGGGGTGATACATGCCCTTGAAGGCTATGAGCATCATGAAGTTGGGGCAATCGATGTAGATCGTCTTGATACTGTATGGGACGCAGCAATGAAACATGGATTCAGACCTCCTTCACGGAGCAGCAAAATTCACTTTTGATTTTCTCGTTTCTATTTCGGTGGAATGGAAAGTTAGTTTGATAATTTCAGATTTTGAGTACCTGTTGCTGTGCCCACTTGCAGGTCAAGTAATTAATCCACTGAAGGTATCTAGACTTATCCAAGCTGTTTATTTCGTACTAGACTGCCCACCTATTCTAATGTATTACTCCCAATGATTCAGTTTGATTTTTAACATGCAACTAGCCATGAATGATGAGCCAGTGGAATTTTAATAAAAGCTATAAAAACTGTTTCTTACTTTAATTATTTTAATAGAAGTTTTAAGAATTGTTTCATACTTTTATTAAAGGTGTTCCACACTATATCCAGGTTGCTCTGACCCTATATGCATGGTCCCACTCGTGATTGGGAGCATGTTCCAAATAATCAATCTTAAAATCAGATAGGATCTCAGCCTTCCACAACGAGAGTGCAGTTCGTATCTATGCTAGCTATGTTTTTAGAAATGCAAATGCAAAACTATTTTAAGAAACGTGGAAGGGAGACAGATTTTAATTATAACTCTTTTATCCATATAAAATAAAACAAAAACAGTTAGTATATATATATGTATGGAATTTGTTCATTTTTGCTTTTTTAATTTGAAATTTAGTATATGTATATATATAAATTTTTCGTTTTTTTGTTTTTTTAATTTTTGAAATATTTATATAAAATTAATAATGATTTTTTTTATTTATTTAAAGTATTATCATCTACTTTATATCAAGAGTATAGAATCACATACTGTTTCTTTATGGAATAAGGATTTATATATATATAATGGATATTGAAAAAACTTTTTTGTTAATTAATATATTTTTAAATGGTGTATGTAATATTAGAGGCAGTTTAATTAGTGATCCAAGTAATGTGAAATCTGTGAAAACTAAGAGATCCAAGGTTCAAATACCCTATTTGTGACTTTGTTTATGTGGAGGAGGACAAGTTGTATCCCCAAAGATTTACTACTAGTTGAAGTAGGTTGCTTGTTCCTCTAGGATACAAAAAAAATGATGTGTGTCCACTCCATATTGAACATTGAGTAATGACAAATTTCCTTTTAATTGGATTGTAAAAACACATTTTTACATAATAAATAAGTTTATTCAATTAATTTGATACTATTTAATTAAAAAAAAAAGAGTTTATCTCAATAAAGCCAATATGAATTTATTAGACCATGCAATCCAATGTTATTTATAAATTTATACATTGTAGAAAGATTCATTAATATTAGGAACATTATTAAGAAGACCAACTAACTTTCAATTATGGAAGTAGCTTGGACCATATAATGACTCTCAACATAAAGTAGGTCATTAATGATTGCATTTAAAAAACATGGTTATATAGAAGGAATCAATGATATTGCATAAAAGAGTTTACTAAGAAAATACATAGATGAAATGAATGAAATAGTAGGATGGAAAGGGAGCTTAAAGAATCTTACACTAGAGGTCATGGAAATGTACAATGCTTTAATGTTTTATGTTAGAGGCAGTGATGAAAGGAATACAAGTGTAAACATGAGAGGGAGCTTAAAGATTCTTACACTAGAGATCATGGAAATTTACAATGCTTTAATGTTTTATGTTAGAGGCAGTGATGAAAGGAATACAAGTGTGAACATGAGAGGTAGCCACAAAGATATCACAAAGATATAAACAACTTTATATTTGAGGTAGTCATAGCTCTAATGTTTAAATTTAAGATATACATAAACACATAAAACATATTGGCTTCAAAGTAATAGGGTTCTAACATTAAAATACTAACTTATCTAGTATTTCAGTGGAGGTTTGTAGCATTCTTCTCTTAGTAATTAGTAAAGTTGTAGATTGTTTTTAAGTTTTAAAATTATAGTATGTTTATATGTAATTAACCTAGTGTTTTTGATTGAAAGGGTTTGGATCCATTGGTGAAAAGCCAGGGGTTTTTGATTAGTGGGAAAAGTTCAACTTTCACGTGGACCTTTTTAAATTCATGGCATCACCTTGAGGTGGTGGTGAAATGTGTGATTGCACCTTCAAAGATTATATTAAATTGCCTTGTGACTTATGAACACAAGCCCACCCTCGCATCCTTCAAATTCGAAACTTTGAGAGATTAGCTCAACTTCTTATGATTAACATTGTTGGACATTTGGTTGAAACATTGAAAGATTAGCTCAACTTCTTGTCACTAACATTGTTGGACATCTGGTTAATTCAATGACCACTAGTGCTTGGCTTTCATCCCTTTGGTTGAGGCACATTAGTGTATGTGGTCGATTTGACTATGGATGCCATCACCTAATATGGAGAAGCATCTCTTGGGTTTTTGTGCATGATTTACCTTGGGAAAAAGGTAGATCAATATTTTTTCTTTAGGTGTTGTAAGAATTATGAATGTTTTATTTATTGTGTATTTTTCGTAAAAATAACTAAATAGAATAAACAATAAAAAATCACCTTTGCAGTACAAGAGGCAAGGTGCATTTTACAACTAGGTGCATTTTACAACTAGTATTGAAGAGATTGCAATGTTCATATGATTATCACATCTATCCCATCCATCCTTAACACAAATGTTAAAGTATAATATTTCGTAATAAAATAATAATAAACTTTATATCTACTAAATAATAGCATTCACGGATATTAATTCTAGGTAGGGTACCTGCTTCTGACAACATTGATACCATTGAACCCTCCCCAACCCCTGGTCCACACACAACCAATTTTTTATCACCACTCATCTCCATCATCAGTTGTTGTATGGGAGTTAACAATCACCTTGATAATAGGGATGACATGAAAGACATTGATGCTCATCATCCCACACAAAGGAGGCATTTGGTGATGGTTGTTTTAGCACATGATTGTAGTTACAATCTAGCTTAGGATCCTTGCTTTCTGACGATGGAAAAGGTCATATTGTGTGGATGAGTTGGCATCAAACTCAAGCTTGTTTTGCTTTGTTGGTATAATCCATAAATATATTTGTTTGCTTTTGCAACTAGGTATAATTCACTCAAGGTTAAAGCTTGTAGCCTCCCCACCTTTAGTCTTCATATCTTGGATCTTTGCATTCTCTTCTATTATGTTTCACTCCATAGATTTGTAACCTCAAAAGCGGGTTGGCAGCGCCAAGCCTCTCTATTCAATCTTTTGGGTTGGTGGACTTGGGTAATATTTGATCAAGGCAAACCCAGTATATGCAAACAATAGATATCTATTAGCAAATTAGAAATATATGGGCAAAGTCTTGGTTGAAAGAAGTGAATCCCATTAGGAATTTATCCTATGTATAGATGTTCCGTAGCTATATGTGAACAAGTTGGATCACAAAGTGACTATTGTTGCCAAGAATGTAGTAGACTTGCAATTCACACACAAGAAGGAAGAGGGGGTTGGATCTTCATCCTTGTGTTGATAGGCAGAGGAATTCCTCCCACAAGAAGTTGAGTATTGGCTCGATCAGGGTCCTAATTAGAGCCCTTTTCATTGGAATGATTGTATATTATTTGGAACTAAGGCTCGGTTCTCTGTTTTGTACAAAAATATAAACAAATAGTTGAGTGCATGTATGAGCTTTGATTAAGCAGATCTAGACAACAACGAAGGTGGGAGGAAGAGAATTCATTCAAATATGATAAGCTTAAAGAAATATTATGTGTGCTTGAATCTTGCTAGAATATGGGTCCAACTAGCCATGCAAGTTGCTTTTGAGAGAACTTTTATATAAAAATCCCAAAAAATATGTTTATAAGATTTTCCATCTTTTTCAAAGTGAAAAAAAAAATTGAAATTTATGTGCATGCATTAACAAGAATCAATAAAAAAAAATACAAAAAATATTCCCATCTTGAAAACGAGAGCAACTTATATTCTACCTTTTGAATATCATATTTCAGCGAAAAAAGAAAAAATGTTCATAAATTTCTGTTGATAGTAGATATAAGATGCAACATATCCTAAGAAATGGCAAGCAAAATATTCAAATATTCATTCAAAAATAAATATGCACAAGTTAAAGATAAATACCAGAGAAATCCATTAAATAATTAAAAAGATGACTAGACATTAATCCAATAGCTCAAAAACACATTTGATTTTGAAATTGGTCTTCCAAAATGTTGTCACTTCAAAATTTGATTGAAAAATACAAATTCTGAGTTTTTCACAATTTCTCGACCCTTACTCCAATGTTAGAAGTCGTATAAATACTTCAAAAATAAGATAATTTCGTTTGACAAATTAAAACTAGAAACTCCCAAAGATCTTCTCTAATTAAAGCAATAATTCTAAAAGTAAAGACTTTATCCTTCTTAATTGATTCCTTCGTGAAAAGATGACAAGTTGTTAAACTTTTTTCCTCATCTTCAGAGTCTTTATCATCCACGCTGAGTATATGTGGTGCATTGATTTGGATATGACTCACCTATTCTGAATATATTTGAGAAACAACTGAGAAATGAATCGGATGAAGATGATTTGTGTTGATTTGACACATTGAAATTAAATTATGAATTATTTTCTTCCTTTTATGATATTTGATACCAAATTTAGAAATAAACTTAATTTGTTCGAAAGGAAACTACATAAAATTCTGGAAATTTTGTTGTGTTCAAATTTTGGTTTCACTTATTTCTTTTCGGTCTTTAGTGATGTTGTCTTTTAGTAGCCTTTTGAATTCCCTTGGAAGAGATTCTTTCAATGGTTTAGAACCTGGAAGATAAATTATTCAATAAAATCATTTCCAACTTCCCATATTGATAAGCATTTCTCGAGGGCTTGCTTAGCCCATTCCTTGATTTCTTTGGCGTCTGTCTCTCTGCGACTTAAAGATGCATGCACAAGTCTTCTGTTATTTTTGGAAATCTTTGGAACTTTTTCTAGTTGTAATTGTTTTTCCCATTCGAGAATGGATGAAAATATCACCTTGATATATTTATCTTCCTCTACCAAGGATTCAATCATTTCATTAAGATTTAAGATATCTTGATAAAATTTTGAGATTTTATCCATTTGTTTGTATAATTTGGATTGATCCTTCCTTAATATTAGGTTGATTTGTAATGATTTATCTCTAAAAACCTCAAGTCTTTACTTTTATCCATGGCTTTGATTCAATTGAGATTAAAGAGAATCAACTTATTCTTTCAAAATTGTAGTCACAATCTCAATATTATTTTTAGCCTCTTCTTTCATAATTCAATTATGATTTTCATGAGCTTCTCGTAATTCTTCAATGTGTTGGGCATATGTCAGTTTTAACTTGTCTAATTCTTTTTGGAATTGATTATGTAGATTTTCTTTTTCAATTGCAAATCCATGGACAAGGGTTGCAGAATGGTTTTGTCAGTTTTCTTCGTTGAATACTTTGCCCTTCTCTATTTGCATTTCTAACTCCTTAATATTTTGTAAACTATTTTCATAAGAAGTTGCAAGCTCATTGAGATGATATTGATTGCAATTCAAAAAGGTACCCAGGGCTTGTGAATATTCCTACGCTTTTTCCTTAAGATCTCCTTAAACTCGTCAACTTAATTCAGAAACAGTTTCAAGATAATCAAGCTTTCTTTTCTTGGTCTTCCTTACAACTGATTTAGTCTGGGAATTAAAATAATATTTTGTTAAGGAAGGAATAGTGTCATATATTGTTTTGATTTCAGAAACATGTTTAAATAGAAAGGAATCCCAAGGAATCTGAGTAGAAATAGGAGTCATTGAAGTATCAGAAGGTGTTTCAAGCACTGGGAATTTGGTAATCTTCCCCGTTGCTCTATTGTTTCTTTCTCTTTTTCAGAAAATGTAGTATCGACCATTTGATTGTCCTTTTCCACATCAACTTCCATCTCTTCAAAGTCTTCTTCACCTGCATTGTCCTTTCACTGAATCTGATTTGTGCCTTCAAGAGGGTCAATAACAATAATGTATTTAGCATGTGACATTTGTTTGTCTGTTGATTCTATTGTCTATGATCCTTCTTGCTTTTTCTTAGAACTTTTTGTGATTGCAACATCCTTTGCCTTTAGGTGAATTTATAGTTATTTTCCTTTGACATTGTCATCTTCTTTTGTGATCATCTCTGCAACTGCAACTGCTTCTTTACCTGTAAGAGAAAAATCTACTACATTTTCAATTTAACCCTCTTGCTCTTCTTGAGAGGTAGAGGGAGGGTATGAAGCAATTTGTTTGAAATTAGCTTTTAAAAATTTAGAAGCTTTGAGTTCTTGAATTGAGATATTGGTATGGAGAATCTTCTCTTTCAGAAAATCCTCAAAAATACTTTCTCTAAATTCTTTCATGTTGGCCATTTCTTCAGCATTTAACAACTTTCGTTAATCAAAATCTTGTTGGAAATCATCAATGCATGTAAAAAGATCATCAAAATGGGTATTTTGATGCATGAAGATTTTAACATAGCTCATAATTTATAATTATTATTGATAATTCCTTGGGGTTCATATTCATAATGAGGTAATTACTGGACAATTGACATTGTTTGGATGGCCAGTGACCTAGTGAAGGCATCTGCAAGTGTGTTGGCATTGATGTTAAAAGTCATGGTGGGAAGATGTGTTGGGAAGTTGGCATTGCCTAACTGTTCGCATGAATGTTGGCATTGATGACAACCAGACTAGCTTGGATGCTTTTTGCAACAGATGTTCACAGTGATGGCCCACAAGGAATCCCATGGTTGTTCATTACTCAGAAGGATTCCTATGATAGTTGCAAGATTTAAGTAGAGAATCGTCATAGCAACAAACTTATTAGAGAAGCCATAAACTGATGATTACAGTGATGGACCAGGAGGAAGTCCATGGTAGCTACAGGCTTCATGCAAAGGATCACCTTGGTGGTTGTGATTCCAGTTGTCCGGAGAGTCAATGAGCAGAATAATTTCATAGAACTTGGAGACATATTAGAGGTAACAGATAGCTCAAAGATTACATCAGACTCTCTCCTTTGGAAAGTGCTCTGAATAAGCTTTCCAACGATATGAGGAAGTTTTGAAATGGATTCTTAGTTCAAAAGTTATGGCCTGCTGAAGTTCAAGGATGGAAGCCTTAGGAGGGAATATCAGAGGTCTAGAATATCGAAGATCACATATTGGAGATCAACGATCAAGCCATATCGATGATTTCATATAAGATGTCACGCCCCCAATTCTTTTTCCGTTAAATTGGCCGGGTGCGGCACTGCCTAAGTAATTAACATGCTCCATTGTTATCTTACTTTACAAACTACACCTTAACATTCATCTTCATTCATGAATAACATAATATTAATGTGCGGAATCCATTAACATCATAACAATATAGCGCAGCAGCATGAACACACTCATATGCAAATAAATATTTTATTATATGAGAGAGAATTTTTTTACAAGTGACCAGGAGTTATACTCGACCGATGTTACAACCGAGTCGGGCGCCCACCTGTGCACACACACACAGTGGTCTCACCCTCCTACAACATACAATACACGAGTTTCTTGTCACGTTGGGTAGGTGTACCCGTGCATGACCCACCACCAACACCAAACCAAAACTCGTTCAAGACTTCGGCGAGCGGGCGCCTTAGCACGCCCTCCACCCATGCCTCAACCGAACGCTATATCGTGAAAAATTTCCGTGTAGACTTGCCTAGCGGGTAGGCGCATAGACCTGCGCCTCTGCTGCGTCTTTCCACCACTACTTTGCACCTTTCTCTATGATTAATGACTGAAATGCGATGCTCCAAATGACAGCTCCATCGCACATGTATATACGATATCTTGTGTGGAGGTCACGCCCTCGGCCGACCCTCCAACCATCTCCCAAACGTGCGCCTTCGCAAATACTTCAACGCCTTTGTGTGGTCAGCATACCCATGGCGCGGGATTGTCCACCCAACTCGTCCTCCATTTTCTGTTTGTCTACGGTCGACTTGGCATGACGAGCTCCCCAACTCGCCATATAAGTGTGGAACGCCAACCTTGCCAGCGCGTATTAACATAGCGCCTCATCCTTGGTCGCTCCGTCGCACTTTTTCTAACTTGGTTACTTCACACGGTGGGTGGAGGGTGCGCCTGGTTGATTCGCCAACCATAGGGCGTTACATCCTCCTCCACTCGAAATCGTTATCGCCCTCAACAATCCCGATTCCCTCAGTATCTTTCGTTCTTACTTTTCAATCTTCTTCTTCCATCTCCAAAGTGAGTCCTTTGTTTCCCAGCTTTCCTCCTCTGGTGCATTCTTCCATCTGCAAGATGCTCCCGTTTCATGTGGCAACCAATCCCTGTAGTTCTGTAGCTCAAAATCTTATCCAACTCCAGTGCTGGCTTGTCCACAATCCGGGCTGGTCCTCTCTGTGGTTCAACTCTCTTTGGATGATCTGCGTCAAGTCTGCATCTCTTTAACTGACTCATGTGAAAAAATGGATGCTTCATGTGCATATGGTGCGAAAACTCTAGCTCATAAGCAACTTCCCCCACTCTCTTCTTCACTTGGAATGGTCCCTCATACTTTCGTGTCAGTTTGCTCGCAGTCCCCTTGGCTGGCTAAAATTGCTCCCCGGTAATCCTGAGAAACACCATATCTCCCACACTGAAGTGTACATCCCATCTTCCTCTATCAACCCATTTCTTCATTCTCCTTGCAGCTTTGTGCAAGTGCAACCGTGCCAACTCTAAGGTCTCATCCCAAGCCTTCATGAACTTCTTCATGTGAGGACTCCTCAAAAAACCTCCTGTCACTACGGTATGCGGTGCAAATGGCATCTGTCCATTCACCAACTCAAATGGACTATAGCCCGTCACGGAACTCATTTGAGTATTGTAGGTGAACTGAGCAATATCCAAGAGTTAAGGCCAATTCCTCTGATCAGTTGTCACATAATGTCTCAAGTAATCCTCCAACAATGCATTGATCCTTTTGGTCTGTCCATCTGTCTGCGGATGGTAATTTGAACTCATCAACAACTCTGTCCCAACTAACTTAAATAATGTGGTCCAAAATCTGCCTGTAAAACGTGGATCTCTATCTAACACGATGCTTAATGGCATCCCCTAATACTTCACTATGTTCTTAAAGAACAACTCTGCAGTCCGCTCGGCTCCACATGCATCTTTGTTGGAACAAAGACAACATACTTGGAAAAACGAACAACCACGACCATAATCCCATTATACCCCTGAACCTTTGGCAACTGAGAAATGAAGTCCATCGAGACACTCATCCATGGCCTCTTAGGAATTGGTAAAGGCTGCAACAGTCCTCCTTGTCTCTGATTATTTGATTTGTCCTGCTGACAAATGATGAACGTATGTACATACTCCTCCACATCCTCTCGCATCTTCCAAAAGAATCCTCTTTCCAACAATGCCAAAGAACGACGCTGCCCTGGGTGGCCAACCCACAGTGAGTCGTGGCATTCCTTCAAAAGGTGTCTCCTGATTCCAGGTGAATTTGGAATATGGAGCCGGTTTCCAAAGAACAAGAACCCGTCTCGTAGAAAGAACTTTCATGCCTTCCCCTCCTTTATTTGATTCACTATATTCTGCGCCAAAGTATCGGTCTCAACACTTTCCCTGAGCTTATTCTGCATCTGTTATGACATCTGAATTCGACTCCTACTCCTTTCTGTCCAGTCTTCACCTTGCAATGTTGCAAGTTGTCCCTTCTTGCTAAGGGCATCTGCTATCACATTGTGTCTTCCCGGTTTATACTAGATAGTCATGTCAAATTCTGCCAAGAAGTCTTGCCAACGAGCTTGCTTCGCAGAAAGCTTCGGTTGTGATGCAAAATAACTTGCCGCAACGTTGTCAGTCTTGACAACAAACGACTTCCTAATCAGGTAATGCCTTGACACATGAAGATAGTGAATGATTGCAGTCATCTCCTTCTCATGAACCGGATACCTCTGTACTCTATCTTGCAACTTCTGACTCTCATACGCCACCGGATGCCCATCCTGCATAAGATCCCCTCCTATGGAAAAATTCGAAGCATCATTGTGTACCTCAAATGGTCTCTTGAAGTCAGGCAACTTCAGTATCGGTGCTGTAACCATCCTCCTCTTCAAGTCATCAAATGCCTTTTGACATTTATCAGTCCAACTCCACCTCTTGTCTTTCTTCAATAGGTCTGTTAGTGATGATGTTACCTTGGAGTACCCCTCTACAAACTTCCGTTGGTAGTTGGTCATGCCCAAAAACACCCTCATCTCATGGACATTATTCGGTTCAACCTAGTCCTTGATTTCCTTCACTCTGCTCGGTTCCATCCGTATGTACCCTTGACCAACTATATGTCCAAGGAACGGAATCTTAGTCTGAGCGAACATACACTTAGACTTCTTCAAGAACAACTGATTTTCCCTTAGTGCCTCGAACACCATCGCCAAGTGCTTCTTATGATCTTCCATGTTGTCACTGTACACCACTATATCATCCAAGTACACTGCTACGAACGAATCCAAGTATGGTCATAGGACATCATTCATCAAAGTACAAAATGTAGTAGGAGCATTACACAACCCGAATGGCATAACAAGGAACTCAAAGCCACCATACCTTGTTACTATTCTTCTTCTCGTATCTTTCAGCTATCCGCCCCTAATAATACCCATGCCTCAAGTCCAGCTTGGAAAACACTCGAGCTTTCGCAAGCTTGTCAAAGCAATCAACAGCCAGTGGTAAAGGATACATGTTCCTTACCATCTTCTTGTCCAATGCATGGTAATCACAACATATTCGTAGCTCATTCGAATCCTTCTTTCGCTGGAACAATACCAGAGCTCCATAAGGGGACCTTGAAGGTCTGATGAAACCTGCTTTAGCGAACTACTTTAGCTTTCGTTTCAATTCCTCCAATTCAGGTTCTGACAACCGATAAGGTGCTTTAGCCGGGGGTTGCTTTCCTGGCTCAAGCTCAATCCTATGGTCCACTGCACGCCTTGGTGGAAGTTTCTTTGGTAGCTCATCAGGCATCAAATCCGCATATTTGGTCAACACCTTTGACTCCAATCCATCACCTTTGACTCCCTTGAACATCACCACATATGTCTCCATATCTGACTCCTTCATAGCCTTCTCCAAACTTAGTGCAGAAACATGCTGCACCTTGACTTCCCTCCTTCCACTGTGAGTGGGCAAAGTCCAAGTTTGTGACTGTCCAACCAGCACCACCTCATCACAGAAGGGGACAACAATAACCCTGTTGCCCTTCAAGAAATCTTGTCCGAGTATCATATCAAAGTCGTTCATCTCCATCACTGTGAAATCCAACTGACCCTTCTAGTCTTTTATCTGCACAGGCACTTCGTGTGCCAAACCCGCCACTTTAGCTCTAGAGTTCACTGCCTTGACTTTCACATTTGATGGAAAGATCATCAGTCCAACCTCTTTTTCCAACCGTATCGTCATGAAGTTATGAGTGCCCCCCATGTCCACCAGAGCTTGAATGGTCTGCCATGAACCATGAAGTCCACAAAACCTAGACTGTTCATCCATGATTTCTCCATAACTTTTCCCTGCATACATGTTTGTTCTCTGTGTTCATCAAGCAACGGTTTCACTACATGTGAACCTACTCTGATACCACTTGTCACGGCCCCAATTCTTTTTTCGTTAAATTGGTCGGGTGTGGCACCGCCTAAGCAATTAACATTCTCCATTATTATCTTACTTTACGAACTATGCCTTAACATTCATCTTCATTCATGAATAACATAATATTAATGTGCGGAATCCATTAACATCATAACAATATAGAACAACAGCATGAATACATTCATATGCAAGTAAATATTTTATTATATGAGAGAGAATTTTTTTACAAGTGACCGGGATTTATACTCGACCGACGTTACAACCGAGTTGGGCGCCCACTTGTGCACACACACAGTGTGGTCTCACCCTCCTACAACATACAATACATGAGTTTCTCGTCACGTTGGGCAGGTGTGCCCGTGCACGACCCACCGCCAACACCCAACCAAAACTCGTTCAAGACTTCGGCGAGCGGGCACCTTAGCACGCCCTCCACCTGTGCCTCAACCGAACACTATACCGTGCGAAACTTCCGTGTAGACTTGCCCAACGGATAGGCGCATAGACCTGCGCCTCCGCTGCGGCTTTCCACCACTACTTTTCACCTTTCTCTTTGATTGATGACCAAAGTGCGATGCTCCAAATCGCAGCTCCATCTCACATGTATATATGATGTCTTGTGTGGAGGTCGCACCCTCGGCCAACCCTCCAACCATCTCCCAACTGCGCGCCTTTGCAAATACTTCAACGCCTTTGTGTGGTCGGCCCGCCCATGGTGCGGCACTGCCCACCCAACTCGTCCTCTGTTTGCTGTTTGTCCACGGTCGGCTTGGCATGACGAGCTCCCCAACTCGCCATATAAGTGTGGAACGCCAACCTTGCCCACGCGTATTAACATAGCGCCTCATCCTTGGTCGCTCTGTCGCACTTTTTCTAGCTTGGTTACTTCGCATGGTGGGTGGAGGGCACACCTGGTTGACTCACCAACCGTTGGGCGTTACATAAGAGGTCGAGCATACTGACACATCACAACATCGTAGTGAGGCATATCAGCGATCGTAGGTTAGGCATACCAACACGTCACATATTAGAGGTCTAGAGATATCACAGATCAAACATAGCTACTGATCAAACGAGAAAGTGAACTGGTACACGTTTTTTTGAGGTAGCAAAAAATGACCCGATTTTGAAAAGTGGTGATGCCAGAATATATATATATATTTTAAATATATTTTTTGAACTTTAAATTTTCTTATGTATCAAGTATGAACATTTTTTTTTTCGATGTTAGTGATTTTCATGCTAATTTTGAAAAGTGTTGATGTAACATCAACCCTTTTTTTCTAAAGGTTTGATTTTTGACACTTCAATTTTTTTTTTATGTAGCGAGTATGAACACATTTTTTAAATGTTAGTGATTTTCATCTTGATTTTGAAAATGGTTGATGCAGCATCAACCTTTTTGTTTAGAGGTCTTATTTTTTACACTCAAAATTTTCTAATGTATTAAGTATGAATGTGTTTTTAAATGTTTGTGATTTCATGTTCGTAATAAAACATAAAAAAATTAAAAAAACATAACAAAAAAAACTCAAATAATAAAAAAATATATTAAAAAAAAAAAACTAGAAAAAAACACCCAAAAAAATTTGTTTAAAAAAAACAAAATTAAAATGTAAAATAAAATAAATTAAATGAAACAAAAAATAAAATATTAAAATAAAAAATAAATAAAATATAAATAAAATAAATATAAATAAAAATAAAATATTTCCAAAAAGCATAAATTTAAAGAATTTTTTTGAATATTAATAAAAAAAAAAATACATCCATAACGATTTTTTTAAGTTCAAAAATAAAATACAACAACATAATAATAGTTAAAAAAAACCTAAACAAAATTATAAAAACGGAAGATAAAATTGGAAAAAAAGTTAATATTTAAATTAAAAATAAGAATGTTGATGTAACATCAACCATTTTTTCTAAAGGGTTGATTTTTGACACTTCAATTTTGTTTTTTGTTTTTTGTTTTTTTTTTTTTAGCA
>APFE030281872.1:30686-91574 GCA_000404065.3 Pinus taeda | reverse complement strand
TTTGTTTTCTTTTGTGTTTTTCATTTTTATTTTTTTATTTTTTTATACATTTATTTTTTTAGTTTGGTTTTTATTTTCATTTTTTTCTACAGGCTCTGTGTCGATGCTCGTCTAACAACCCGAACCCATTATGGGCAATTTGATAGTTGATTTTAAAATTTTCGTTATAATGAATCGAGTCTGCCCCCACAATGTATTCATTTCATGGTTGGTCTTTAAGTTTTCATTACAATGGGTCGAGTTCACTTACACCGTGTGTCAATTTGATGATTGATTTATAATTTTTTGTTGCAATGTATCGAGTTGTCTTAGGCTAAGATTTTAAAATTGCTATATATTTTGCGTCTAAAAAATAAATTACTCTTGAGTGTTTATTTTTAAAGTTTTTTGTTATAAATTTTTTTCATAATGTCATGCTTGAAATATTTTGAAAACTTGTTTGTAGTCATAATCTTTGGTTTTAATTGCATGGTTGACAAATTGTCAAGATTTTAATGCTTTTCTAAGTCACGATATTTTATCTTTAATGCTATGGTAAAAAACAATTACAATTTCAAGGTTTTTTAGAGTCAAGATATTTTATCGTTAACAACATGGATGGAAATAGTTGGAAATATCATGATTTGAGACATGATATTTTATCTTTAACATCATGTCCGAGAATTGTTGGGATTTTACAGTTTTTCAAAGTTTGGATATTATCTCTTTAACTCCATTGCTAAAAAATGTCGAAATTGTAACCTGATTTTTATTTTATTTTTTGTTATTCCATAATAAAAAAATTATTTTTTAAGGGTGTTTTTTCATCCATTTAAAAAAAATGTTGAAAAAAAAACATCATTCTGGAATAAACAATTTTCATTTTTGGGTTGTTTTTTTTTAATGTTTTTTTGAGGTTTTTGAGCTCGAGTACTCGTTTTGAAGTAATAGTTCCTGTTTCATTTGTAACTATGTTATCAATGGTCGCAACATTGGAGCTTGGAGGAGATATCGGTGATCGCAACATTGGGCATATCAGAATTGGAGAATCACAACTTCTTAAGGTGACAACCTTTAAAAAGTTGCGATATGCATAGTGTGTCGATAATGTTAAAAGCCACCGAGGAACTCAAATAAAGATTAACAAAGGATTTCATAGTAAAACCAAAAGTCGAATGGCCCTTTTCTCTCTCCTTTAGCAGGACACGTGGTAGCATATGATTGGCTCTGATAAGGACACATGGCAGCATGTGATTGGCTCCGATAAGGACACATGGTAGCGTTTGATTGGCTCTAATAAGGTATAGTGGTTGTTGATGTCAGCATGAAGTGGCAGTATGATAGGACACATGGCAGGCATATTCAACCATATTGGGTGGCATAATGGGCCATAACTGGGTGACACATGTCACCTCTAAGGAGTCTCCACGTTGCAGTGATGACATCATATTGAAAGTCGGTGATTGGAGGATTGAGGATACGGGAACTTTACAAAAGTTGGTTATTGAAAAAATTTTGATAAGGGGGATCTGATGTGTTGGCAAATGGTTGAGGAAACTAATAGAGCCAAGGACGCAGAGCGAGGCTTAGCACCTAAGTGTTATGGAGCATATAAGAGGTTGGATATTTCGGAACTCTGCTTAAATGAGTTATTGAAAAACTTTTGATAAGAAAAGCTTTTGATGTTGTTGGCACTTGGTTGTGGAGCCCAGAAAACCAAGGGCGGAGAGAAATAACTCGAGGAGAAAGACCCATTGCAGGATGCTAAATGACTTAGCACCCAAGTGCTATACCGACGGTCACAGGCAGCGGTCCTATGGTAAAAGATGCGATAAGGAGTTAAGCAGAAGGGGCTAAAGGCCAATCAAAATATAGTAATATCATATCATCTTCTTAATAGAGTTACGAGATGTTTGGGCTTCAAAATTGCACTGTGGTGTAAAGCCTTCGATACATCATCACAAAGGAGTATTGAAAGTTGGATGAGTCAGTAGCTGAAGAGTAAATGAGTGCAGATGCATTGGTCGCTGGAATTAATGGTGACTATCAAATATCAATAGAAAACTCTGATACAAGGCAACAAGGACAATGGTCCACAAAGAAGCCATGTTGAAGTACTGTGAAACCATGAATGAGCATGGAGAGCCTCAGTGATAGGAGATCTGTTAATAGAGAGGATTCTGCCTAGTGGATTGTGCAAGCGGATTGAGAATTAATTCTTAGTATGGAGAAAATTATCATAGTGCCCATTCTCATGGCTAATCCAGTGTCAGTGACCAAATCAGACGCAACAATAGAATGAAGGGACATGCCAAGGTACACTCACACAGTGTGAATACATGATAGAGTGGCAGCATCAATTAGGGTACAACAGAGGAACAAAATCTAGGAGCTCGGATGAGAAATGAGGGTGAAAGTAGCATAGTGGCCAAAGAGTGAAGTGGAAAAAGCTATGTGTGAGTGTACCATTGTGTAAGGTTGAGAGAGAGCCCATTCTGCTGAGAAAGGATAAGAGTGCCTATTCAGAGGTGAGAGACCCCAAGAGTTGAGCTCTACGAGTAAAGGATGAAGTTTCCCATGCTGCAAGAAAGGTTGAAGGTGCCTATGCAGTAAAACAAGGATGACAACTGTGTGTGTGGTGTGGAGAGAAAGAAGCCATGAGTTGAGTGCATGTTGATGAAGGCAAAAGACAGAGTTGCGTGAACTACGATGAGTGATTTTTGTTGAGTAGATTAGTGGGTTGCTGTAGAGTGAGCAAAGAGAACAGAGCTGATATCAGGCAGAGTGGTTGCCAAATTATAGAGAAAATTCAGTTCCTATTTGAGTGTGGGTTGGTGCCTGCATACAACAAGTTAATGCTTCCATCTCTAGTGGGTGCTTGAGAAGGCTTGTGGGTTGGTGCCTCATGCAAGTTGGCTTGCAAAAATCCAAGGAGCTACAAGTTGGTGCTTGCAACAAATCTATGAGGTCGGTGCCTCACATGGTTCTTTTGGTAAGCTAGACAAGTGTCTACAAAATGAGGGCGTTGGTGCTTCCTGTTAGTCGATGCTATCAAATAATCAAATGGATTTGATGCTTTTTGTGTGTGGGTGCTCATAAAACATGTTGATATAATAGAGTAGGTGCTCTTATTTAACATCAATAATAACAACAAGCTTGGTGGTTTTTTCCGAAAGGGTTTCCACGTGAAAAACCTTGTGTCTCATGTGTATGATACTCATGGTGTGTATGATTGTAAGTTGATTTTATGTTGCTACCATATTACATATTGTTATTGAATATATGGATGGGTGCTAAGCTTGAATAAGAAAAATAAATAGGCATAAAAGTTTAAAATTAGCCTTAATACTGATTCATCCCGCTCTCAATATTATCATTGTTTCCAACAATTGGTATCAGAGCCATGTTCCTTCAAGAATAACTTAATCGCTAGAAGGTAGATCAAAGGGAAACAATGGATAATCGACCTTGGCTTACATCAAAAGGAGTTGCATTTCTATACAGATCAGGCCATGAGCTCTGGTATGAAATATGGAAGGTCAGAATGGAAGCCTATTTGATGTTTGTGGATGATGATATTTGTTTATCCGTAGCATATAGAGAAAATAATGCGTAGAATGAAAAAGCCAAGGAGGTCATCATGAAAGGGTTGTTTAAGCTAGATGCTGATAAAGTAAGGAATTGTGAGTCAACAACAGAAGTGTTGGACAAACTACAATGTTGTATGGTGGAGATAGCCATGTGGCTTAAGAAGAGCCTAAGGAACCTTGTTGCTCTAGCAATGAACCAGAACCTAGAGAAGTTGCTGCTCGTCACACTTGGGTTGATGATGAAGATGTATAGGAGGATAGATCGTGTTGCTCAAAAGGTAAGCTATTGATGTGTGATAAATGCAAAGAGATAAGTCCTTGATTATCTAGATGCACAAGTGTATCACTTGAATATAGAGATAGCCATGCATCTAGTAATTGTAATGAAGATAAACCCACTTTAGTAGCAATAGAAAATGAGGAATCCTTCGAGGAAGAAGAGAGATTACGGGTGTGTTCATCCATAGGAGAGAATGATAATACCCTAGGTAGTGATAAAGAAGGGATAACCCTTTGACCTATGGAAGACTCCATGGACATAGATATGGCCTTAGATATCTGTGGTAACTCAACTAGCACTATTGATAGTGAAGAAAAAGATCTAGATGAAAGGATTTTTTAGGAAAAAGGTTGATCTCGACTCAAGGAGATCAAGGACTTATCAGAGGAAAAGCTCAAGCAAGAAGAGTAACTGAAAATCTATGAGCTTGAGAATGAGAAGTTGAATTGAATGCTCAACAAGAAAAGGCTAACAGACTGATTGGGATGCTAACCAATCAGCTAAGTGAGAAGAAATCTTACTGTGAGAGACTACAAAATGAAGCAATCTCTTTGAGACATGACTTAGAAAGGTCAAATAAAGAATTGTCCCAATATCAGAAGCTTGAGGGGAGCACAAATACCTTGGATGAGAGTATTGTTAAGAGAAGATCCCCACTCATCAAGGTTAGTTTGGGTTTCAAGGAAAAACCAAGCTTCAAGATTGTGAAGGTTGAAGGGTCGACTTTCCATGCAAAGGGAGTTTGAGATTCCAACAAAAATAAAGAAAGAAATTTTGTTGGACAACAACATCAACATGGAAAGAAAAAACAACAAGAGAATGAAAAGAAGCAATAGAAGGCTAAGAAGAAGCAGTCGATAGTGCAGCAGAAGAGGTCTACGAAGCTGCAAGGGAGAGTGCATGGTAGTAATGCAAATTGTCATGGAAGGCACATGAAGAGCCAATAGAGGTCCTTTCCTACTCAAGGACAAAGCCTTCAAATAAAATGTAACCTCTATCATCAAAAGAATTTTCATGGGTATTGTTTTTCTTGCAATAATTTTGGACATAAAGCCATAGACTATAGATGGCATGCAAGGAAACAAGATGTGTTGGGTAGCAGCAACCCAAGACTACACAGAAAGACTAGGAGAAGGCATGTTGGCTACGATAGGAGTTTTGACAAAAGCATTCTCAAAAAGGGTAAATCCTCTGCCCAATTCTTAGGCCAAATCAAATGCTACCATTGTGGAAAATTTGGGCACAAGAGAGATGGCTGCAAAAATGAGAATAAATGGCATGCTCCTCAACATATGCATGCATATGTAGCAGCTCAAGATTTGGAGACAAATAGGAAGATAAGAGAAAATGAATACAAGTTTGTCTTCAATTCTCAGTATCAAAATATCAAGTTGAAGAAAGAAGGGGTGAAAGAGAAGTTTCCTCTACCCATGTGCAGCCAAGAGAAATCCCAAATATGGGAAAAGAAGAAGATGGAGAGTAAAACCTCTGTCAGGACTCGACCTTTGAAGGTCTGGAGGAAGAAGGAGGATGATCTGCTTAGGGGGAGTATATCCTCTATTTCTCTTCAGTGAAGGAAGAAAGTGGCCTCAAGGGAGGCCGAATAAATTAGATGCAGGAAGCCAAAAAGAATAAACAAAAAGGTGCATATGATTGTGAAGGTATGGTTGTGTTTTCTTGTGATTACAAGAATAAAATGGTTTATTTTGAATGTATCAACATTGAAAAGGAGAAGTGAAACCAACATGAAAAGTACACAATGATAGCTTATGTTGTGGGAAGAAGATGCGCCGCAATGGAAGTGTGGAATGACAAGAAGCTCATGTAGAAATTTCTACAAATGGATTAGCTAGCTCTGATACCATGTCGAAATTCTCACTGTAGATTAAACTAATTATGCAATGTACTAAAGCAAAATACTTAATCTACTTCTACAATCAAACTTGCAAAAGCTTAATCTATTTTGAGCAAGATCAAATAGAACACATATAATAGAGAAGAAGAATCAATCACACATGAAACACAAAAGAATACTCTGGGGAGAGCCTCAGCTAAAAACCCTGCTATATGTATTATCATACAAGTGGAAATATCTCAGGATTACACAAAGCTTTAGCTCTCAAGCTATCCAACTCTCAATACAATCCCTCATTGCTGCTCACAGACAGAATAGACAACACATATGCCTTCCTTCAGTCCTCCAAGCCTCCTATTTCCTTGCACAGTTTCTCCTGGGTCCTCAAGTTGCCATCTATGTGTAATTACCTCACACACTGCTCACCAACCTCTAAAATAGCTACACAATCCTGAAGGAGATAACTCCTTCTGCATGGATGAGTTTACTATATAAGAAAATTCCTCCAATTGATAGTACATTGTCCCTTCCTTTAATCTCAGCTGGGTCTTTCTCTGAACTGACATGCATGAGTTATTTATGAGAGAATATTCAGTTATCTGGAGAACACTAGTTGCATGCATGCATGCATTAACTTACTAAATTCACAATTAGTTCCTCCAACTGTTTGGAACTAATTTAAATGGACTTAACTCAGTTAACTGAGCTAACTAATTACAACTCATCCTTATCTCCTTAATTAAGGGATAACTTCCTCAACCAAAGGGATAATTGTTGCATGTCTTCACAAAGACTTCATGTTTGATTTTCTCCAACTAATTAACTCAAGATGAATTAATTTAATTATTTTTCAGATAGCTAGTGAAACTAAATTCGAATTTTAATTCAGGGATTAATTAATTTTTTTCTTTTTTGTTAGCTAAAGTAGGACCTTTCATTTTCTATTGAACCAGGTTGAAATAAGTACATACACTTGGTGTCCTCAACCCGCCCCGGAGGGAAACCGGGTCTGTTGGCCACCTTAAGTCTTTGTAAGCCAACCAGTAGCAAAAAAGTAACAACCTATCTATCCATGCCAGGTGAGCTATACTACCAAAATTGCTAAACTTATTTCCTGTCAACATTTAAAAACTATAAACAACAGGAGATCTAGAACTTGACTAACTATCAAGGGGTCCATGAGTATAGCTTGAAAGACTAATCTACCATGTTTTCAGGAGGGATGTCTTCATCTTTTGTCACTGACACTATCTTCTTTAGAAGTTTTTGAATCTCTTCCAGCTTGTTGTCCTTCATGAGCAAGGTGATCTGGAGGTTCTTCATTTCTCTCCGTAAGTTTCGGATGCCCTGAGCCATTTTTGCCATTTCCATTGCTACCTGTTACATAGCTTTTTCCATTATTCTCTTTACTATTCTCTATATAGGGACAAGCGAATCTTGGTGTTACCCGGGTCTAGAATCAAATTCCCCCAGTCCTCCATCTCTGTTTCTGAGTCCTCCTGTAGTGCATTGGCCTCTATTTCCTGGATTATCCTACGAATCTCAGCGTCGGTGCCTTCCTTGTATGCTTTCTCAGCCTCCTAAACCATATGCTTCATGGTTTTTCGTCCACGTCACTGGCCAACTGGAGATTCTGATCTCGGTTCCTGTCTTTCAGATTGAGGCCCTCTACCTTTGTCTCTGCGTCCTCTTCCTCGGCTTGGGTGCGAGGGTTTTTTCCAGGCTGCTGTCTTGCTTCCCTGTCCGATTTCAAAAGATATATTCCCTGTGAAATCCTCCCCTCTAGGTCCTCTGGTTTTCTTCTCCAGGTTCGTTTTTCCTTCTTGTTGGTCTCCCCCTAGTTTTCAGACTCTCCCTACTCCTCCTTTCCTTGCATGGATTTTGTGAAGCTTCTCCGTGGTCTTCACTTCCTCCTTAAACACGTGCTCTTCTATCTCCACCTAGCCCTGGTCTATGTCCACCCGTATTCTTTGCATGCTTTTAGCCTGTCCTATCCAGCTTCCTTCCATACTCGTGTCGACCTCTGCCTTCCCCACACTCTCACCCTTAGTCTTTAGTATGATATGGTGATAGACAATCTCCCGGTCCTTCTCCTTTCGGCTACCCTCTACAGTTGTTAAGCCTCTTCTGGTTTCTATACTCCTGCCTGTACTCATTGTCCGAGCATTATGCTGATTCACGTAAATGTGCCTACTCCCAATGTGGGTAGCAAAGCGTGCCACCCTTCCTTTAATACCCTGCGTCTCCTTTCTTTGGTGCATACTTTCCTTTGGATTGCCCTCGCCTCCTCTTATTAGTCTTGTTCTAGCTACCCATCGTCCTCTCAATTGAACGCTGCCGATCTTACCCCCTTCCCCCATCTTTTGATCACTGTCGTTCTTACCACCAACCTTCTTCATTACCCTGTCACTTCTAGGCCTCGGGATCCTGCCGGTTCTACAAGCCATCATAACTTCCTGTATGGTTATGCTGTTTTGTGGTGGCATACCTTGCCACCTTTCTTCTTTCATTATGTTTCTGTGCATCTCCACCTCCTCCACCCGGATCGGGGGCCATCTGTAGCCTTTTTCATGCCGTTGTAGTCTCTTTGTCATCTTGAGTAATTATTTAAGTGAGGATCTCCCATCGTGGCTTGTCCACCTGAGTTGGCCATATGCTATCTACCTTCCCATCCTGTTCATTGCAACCCCAGTTGGCTAGGAAGTCAGCTGCTTTGTTTCCATCCCTTTTGACATGGTTAAAAATTTTGTAGTCTACGTGTTTCATGATGTCTACCAAGTCTTGAACTAACCTCATCGGCCTCTAGCTCTTCGCTACCTGTTTCCAGTGTTTTCCATTATTCAATTTCCTAAGACTCTCAATAACTAGCTGCGAGTCCCCTTCAATCTCCAACTGTGTATATCCATTTCTAATTGCTATTCTGATGCCTTGGTAAACTACCATCAATTTAGCTTTGTTATTACTCATTATGCCTCCCCAATCCGCATAAAACCATCTGGTTCACCCTTGGTTATCTCTGAATATGCCTCCGAATACCGCTGGCCCCAGGTTTCCTTTGGAAGCCCCATCGAAATTTAGTTTGATGAAGTTTTCTCGAGGGTATATAAACTTGGACAGACTCTGGTTCTGGGTGCTCTGGTTTCTTTTATTTTGTGGATGAACCATGCCAGACTGCAGATTTAGACTGGCTAAGATTCGGCTTTCCTCTGGGGTTGTTTTCCAGTCCTCTTCCTCCTAGGCTTCCGCTAGAATAGTTTCTCTTATGAGATTTTTGTTTCGCTTCCAAATCGTCTAAGGAGGGTTGGCTTTGTCTTGAAATATTCTTTGATTTCTGTCTTTCCATATTAGCCATATATTGAATCCCATTGCCAGACTCCAGGCTATCCTCACCACCAGACTTGAGAATTGACCTTTTCCCCAATGTAGGATGGATTGTTTGATGTCAAAGGGATCCCTGTTTGATTTTCCAAAGAGATTTTTGACTTCTACCAATTGTTGTAGGGCAATAGGGCATGAGTTCAGGAGGTGTTCCTGCATTTCTATGTCTTGTTTGCAGAGGCTACACCTGGGAGGTCCATAGAACCCTCACTTTTGAATCTAGTCCCAAGTCAAGATTCTTCCTTTTCCTACTAACCAGGGGAACAAGGTTACCTTTGGCCACCAGTTGTTCTTCCATTTTTGTTTCCAAACTGGTTCCTCCTCTTCTTGTTCTTGATGGGTGGTTAGATAGTAGGCTTCCTTTACCGTGAAAGTTCCTTTTGTTTATCTACCCCATTGAAGAATGTTCGAGCCTGTTCTAATTTTGATTCTTCTTGATTCCATTTCTTTTGCAAATACTGCTCTCTATTCAGGGTCTATGTTGTTGTCCCATTCTTCTGGATTCCTCCAAATTCGCCAGGTCTCATCTTGCCTTTCTTCTTTCCAATACTCCTTAACATAATGTAACCCTTCAACTGCTGCCTTCTGATATATGTCTTGCAAAGGTTGTAGCCCTGTCAGTCTCTCTCTTTGCCGCCAAGCTTCCTCCCAAAATTTGGCTGTATTTCCTTCCCTTATTTCCCAGAAAGCATGCCTTCCTATAATGTCTTCGTTTTGGCTTGCCAGGTCCCATACTGTGGAACCCCTTGGGATTTCCTCTAATCTAAGAATGTCTTCAGCAGAAGTAGGCATTGAGTATTTTTGGGTCCAGATCTTTTTCCATAGATCTTCTCCTCCCCTCATCCATCTCCACCATAGCTTCGCTCCAAGAACTCTATTCATAGTGCCCGGATCCCTAAGACCTAGGCCTCCTCTTCCTTATGCTTTGTTAAGCCTTTCCACGATATTAGAGCCCATTTCTTTTGCTGTTTTGGACCTCCCCAGATGAACTTTCTAAATATTTCTATCATTTTGTACACACTCCTTTGGGGACTACCATTGCCGAGAGGGGATAAATAGGAATTGCTTGAAGAATTGATTTAAGAAGAACAAGTCTACCTGCTATATTCAGCGATCAGAATGCCCAGTTTGCCAGTCTGCTCTTGAGTTTCTCCACAATTTGCTGCCAGTTTGCGGTCCTTAGAGGGTGTAAAGCTAATTGATTTCCTAGGTATTTTGAGGGTAATTGTCCAGATCAAAATCCTAGAGTTCTGGTCAAGTGTCCTTTGACCACTTCTGGTGTGTTGAAGAGGAAAGTGCATGATTTCTCCCTATTAATCTCCATGCCTGAAGCTTCCATGAAGAGGTCCAAAATCTGTTTTACCCTCTTGAATTCTCTTAATGAAACAACACAAAAAAGCATAATGTCATCAAAAAACTGCTAGTGAGTAATTGGTAGGTTATTTCCCCATGGCCTCAGTCCTTTGATTTTTCCTTCCCTCAGTTCTTTTTTGAGATATCGTCCCAGACCTTCTGCTGCAATTATGAACAAGAATGGTGATACAGGATCACCCTGTCGCAATCTTCTTGTAGTATTGAACGTTGAAGTTGGGGACCCATTTAAAAGGATGGAGAAATTGGGGGTTGATCTCATCTCATAATTCCAGTTCACCCATCTACTGCAAAATCCAAATGCCATTAGTATTGATTTAAGGTAATTCCAATTTAGACGATCGTAGGCCTTAGAGAGATCCAGTTTTACCATCATTCCCATTTCCTTTTTTTGTTTCAAGGAATGAATCACTTCCTAAGATACCACTATGCCATCCAAAATTTGTCTCCCTTCCACAAACCCAGTTTGTTCCAGGGAGATTATACTAGGGCCATTAAAGTAGCAATAATTTTATAAATTACATTACAAAGAGCAATAGGACAAAATCCTTGCGTCGATTCTGAGTGAGCAGATTTAGGAATAAGAGAGAGAAGAGTTGAGTTTAGACCAGGCCATACCTTCTGGTGTCTTTGCGATTCCTCTACCACCTCCAGGATGTCTTGCCCTAAGAAGTGCCAACGTGCTTGGTAAAATTCCGCTGTAAACCCATCCGGGCCTGGGGCTTTGTTTTTTTTCATCCCTTTCACTATTTCCTCTACTTCCTCCAGAGTTACAACCCTCATCAGGGCTAGGTTTTGGTCTCTCGTGATCATTCTTAGAATTTCATTACATATTCTTCCTATAGCTTCTTCTCTGTCCTCTTGAGGTTCCATAAGGATGTCTTCAAAGTGTTTGACTAGAGTCTGTTCCATTCCTTCATGCTAAGTTATGCGTTGCCCTTCCTCATTTTTAATGGAGAAAATTTTGTTCCTTTACCTATGCTGAGTCATGGCCTGGTGGAAGAACTTTGTATTTTTTTCTCCCTCTTGGAGCTAGTTTATACGAGACGTTTTTCCATAATATTTCTTCCTGTTTTCTCCGTTATTCAAGTTGACTTATCAATAACCGTTCTTCTCTGCTCCTTTCCTCACTTTTGCCTTCAGATATAATTTCTTGTTGCAGCATTCTCATTTTGTCCTCTAACCATTGTTGTTCCCTGAATATATTCCCAAATTCCTCTTTATTCCATTTTTTTATCTTTTCTCTAATCTCTTTTAGTTTTAGATGGAAGGTCTACATCTTACTTCGTCCTCTTTATTGGCTTTGGGTCCACCATTCCTCCACCTTTGGCAAAAATTGCTGATTCCTAAGCTAGAACGCTTCGAACCCAAAGGGACATCTTTTTGGGCTCGAGTTGATGTCAATTTCTAATCTGATAGGCCAATTATCTAAGCCTAATGTAGGGAGGATCATTGTTTCGACAAATATATCCTTGTTTATGATTTTCTCCGATATTAAAAATCTGTCCAGTCTCGATGCAATTTGATTTTTGCCCCCTATTTTGTTGTTCCATGTATGCATCCCATTTATAGTGGGAATATCTACCAGTCTTTGCTCCATTATCATCTCCCTAAAGGCTTCCATATCTTGGTTTGATCTTCTTAATCCTCCTCGTTTTTCCGCTGGGGTTGTAATCATATTAAAGTCTCCCCCAACTATCCATGGCATCTCCGGAAGCAGCCTTCGCATAGTTTCCATGTTTTGAAGAAAGCCTCTACACTTGCTTGGTAAATGCAGCCCATATACACCTGAAAGGATTATCCATTCCAACGAACCTATCAATTTGAAACTTCCTGAAAGGATTCGAGGGAGGCTAACCCAATTTTCAAATTGAACTTCCTCAGGGTTCCATAGGACTGCAAGCCCTCCTGCCGTGCCTATCGCATCCTGACTCATAACCTCATAATGCGTATTGGATTTTCTCATTATGTCTTCCAATTTCTAAGTTTTAATCTTGGTTCCTTGAATTATCATTATACTAGGTTTATCTTTCTTCAACCTATCCCTCAAATATCTTTGTTTTCCTTTGCTGTTGAGACCCCTGATATTCCAACTTGTAATTATCATTTTAACAATTTTGTTGGTTGTTGAAATACCTCTGAGAGAGGTATAACTCTGCCTGAATTAACCAACATTTCTCCTACCACTTGTATGGTTTCACTCATTAGCCGTCGACCTCTTTTCCTCCCTCCTTTGCCAGTACTGCCCATTCTGATACCTTGAGTCCCTTGCATTCTTGTCTGCTCTGGTTGATTTGCCAAAAATGTTCCTACCTTCTCCTTGTATTTTTGGAACATCTCTTTATATAGTTGCTTCTGTTCTTCTGGTATAAATCTTTCATCTAGGTTCCTCCACACTTGTAGTAGTCCTTTCATTATCCGCTCCTCGTCAATTCCTCTGTCTTTTTGAAGGTCGACCTCCATTTGAGTTTGTTTGTTGAGTAGGTCTGTGTTTGCCTCTTCCCCTCCTTGTTCCATGTTTTCTTGAACAGGATCTTGTTCTTTTGTTTCTTTCAATATCTCCATGTTTTCCTCATCACTTTCTACCTTTTCCATTTCTTCTTCCTCGTCCTGGAGAGCCTTAAACTTGTTTTGATTTTCCAGTGGTGCTGTTTTGACTGGTGGTTGCATCCTGGGTGGTCCTTTTACTGGTTTTTTCCTTATCGGCACTTCTTTGAAGCCCTCTTCCGGCCCATCCGTTGCCTCTGTTGAATTCTCTTCTTTAGCCCTCTTCTTCATTGATTCCTATGCAGCGTTTAATGGGCATTGTTTGAAAAGGTGACCATATTCATGGCATCGCCTGCAGCGAAATGGGATGTGTTCGTAATCTACAGGTTGTTGCCATACCTCATCATGGTATTCTAGTTCAATAAATTCTGGTAGCGGCTCTGTTATATTCATATATACGCATATCATTGCATAGGATGTGTATCTTCCTCTTTTGGTAGTCTCTGCTACTTTGACAAATGTTCCAATTGTGTTTCCTATTCCTTCTAGGATCTCAAGGTCCCAAAACTCTATTGGTAATCCGAACAGTCTGATCCAAATGGGGGCTGCTAGCATTTTTTCCTTGTCTGGATTGTAATAGTCCTCCCAATGCCGCATGAATAGGCCAGCATTGGTCATGAAATAAGGTCCTCCCTCAAAGACTCTTTCCTTGTCATCCAGGTTAGAGAATATAACTGTAAAAAACCCTTGGCCCCCAATTTCAAGTCCATATTCCCCTTAGGTTTCCACCTTTGCTAAATCCATTTAGATAGGTCCTTTTCAGATGACCAAAACCCTACAAATTTACAAATTAAAGCATGATCTCTCATATAGCTCCTATAATCTTCAAGTTTGTTATTTGGGATTATGAACCTGGGTTTTTTCAGTGCTCTTGGAAGACATCTGCCATTTAATCCTGCTTGCCATCGAGCTCCCAATACCGGCGATTCTCTATTGTTTTTCTTTGAGTCGCCTTGCATTCCGTTTCTGCTTGACCCCCCTGCTATTATGTTTTTGTAGGAGGGGATCTCTCCCCTCCCCTCTTCGATTGTCATTTCGCCGTCAGCTCCTTCCGATTTTTATTTCTTCCGTTCGCCCATTCCTGCAATCCCTGGTTTTGATCAATCGCCAGAGGAGCGTGTCTCTTGCCCTAGTCTTTGGTGCCCTTCTGTCCACCGCCGCTCCATTTCAAACCCCAGTTACCCAGAAACCCTCGCCTTCCTCTCCATCATCTCTCCCCGAATCCAGGGATTAATTAAAATTAGAATCTATCCCAAAATGCTATTTATAGAAATGCTATTTTTAGCATATCTATTTTTTGCTATTTCCAATAGTGTTGGAGTATATCCTGAAATGTTATTTATAGCAATGCTATTTTTAGCATTTCTCGTTGCCATTTTTAACACTCCCTCTCAATAATAAAGGCATTCAACTCGAACCCAATCCTGAACCTTTGGAATGTTCTGCATGCAACACTTCTCCCTAGTGTTGTTTCTCCAGCAACTCTAGAAACAAAAAAATATCCAACCTAAATCAGAATGATGCCTCTATCATGAAAGTCTTTGACTGTTATTGCCTCTATCGACTGAAAACTCTGCACCTCTATGCTCTTCAATATCTGACTACTCTAGCCTCTGTCACTTTGATCTATGACTGCATCAATCGCACTGATTCCTCCTGCTACATTCGTGTTGTTGTTGGTCCTATCTCCCAGTACTGCATCCGCACTGCACCTCATCTCATCATTTTGCATCGTACTGCCCATTGTTGCACTGCAACTTAGTTACTGAGAAGTAAGTAACTGATCTCCCAATTGACCTCCCTGTTGGGCTAGAAACATCCTCTGATGCTGAAGCTTCCTCTGCTGCTCCATTCGCATTTATCTCTAACCACTCAGCCAATCCTGCTACTCCTCATCGGGGCTCTCATAGCAAGGTCTAATCGAAGAGGTTGGGTACCTCAAGGATCCTACCCCTATTTCAACCCTCTTGGGACTATCACTTCACATCGCCCCACCTCACACCTAGAGGTATGGTTGCATGTGATCCCTCTGCCCACTTGGCTCGAAATTTCCCCTTACTGGAGGTCTCTACATGAGTGGATGCCTCCACTCGGTCTCCTCTCGGCTTCTCCAGTTGTGGCTGCTCCACAACCACCTGAAGCTGCTTCACCAATTGTGGCTCCCTCACAATTGTCTGAAACTTCTTTTGGCGCTGCATGTTGAGAGGCAATGTACTCTTCCTCTCAACCACCAAGTCTCCAATAGTTGCTTTGCTCCTCAAGGCTTTGCATGCATCTTGAACCTCAAGAGCATACAAGTTCTTGACTTGTGAACTGATCCGCTTCACCTGTCTCATGGTGATGTGTCTAAGGAAAACCTTTCCCTCACTCAGCTAATCCTGCTACTCCTCATCGGGGCTACCATAGCAAGGTCTAATCGAAGAGGTTGGGTACCTCAAGGATCCTACCCCTATTTCAACCCTCTTGGGACTATCACTTCACATCGCCCCACCTCACACTTGGAGGTATGGTTGCATGTGATCCCTCTGCCCACTTGGCTCGAAATTTTCCCCTACTGGAGGTCTCTGCATGAGTGGATGCCTCCACTCAGTCTCCTCTCGACTTCTCCAGTTGTGGCTGCTCCACAACCACCTGAAGCTGCTTCACCAACTGTGGCTCTGCATGTTGAGAGGTAATGTACTCTCCCTCTCAACCATCAAGTCTCCAATAGTTGCTTTGCTCCTCAAGGCTTTGCATGCATCTTGAACCTCAAGAGCATACAGGTTCTTGACTTGTGAACTGATTCGCTTCACCTGTCTCATGGTGATCGATACCAAGTTCTTCAGTCCTGGCACATACTTCACATCTGTCAAGGTAATGTGAGCTCCATGCTCCCTCTGAAAAGCAACTGTGCCCACTCCTGAAACACTATACTTTTCATCATTACCCATCTCTATGGGTATCTTAAGGTCTTTCTCCTCCAAGGTACTGAACAAATTCTTATCACCGGTCATGTGGAATGAGGCTTCACTGTCAAGAAACCAACCACAACCCATCATCAATGAAACCATGCATGCGATGAGGGTAAAATCCAATTAAAACTGAAAGGACAATGCCTCACCTTCAGATCCTTCTGAGGATCCCTTCTTGGATTTCTTCAATGGAAAATTAGTTGCATAATGGCCCACCTCATGACAATTAAAACATCTCACTTTAGATTTGTCAATCTTCTTCCCACCATGGGAAGAACTCGATTTGGAATGAGAATCCTTCTCCTTCCCTTTCCTTGCATTACTGGCTAAGGCTAGATTTGCTTCATCCTCCTTGGATGAAGAACCATCTCTGGTGCTCCTCCTGATCTCCTCCTACATTAGATCCGACCACAATCCTTCCCAATCTAGCAATTTCTCTCTTCCATTCACTGAGTCCTAGTAGCTATGCCAGCTCTTAGGAAGACTGAAGAGAGCAAGACTCACTATGTCATCATCAGCTGTCGTGATTCCTACACTTCCAAGCTCATCTTTGCTGGTGGTGAGCTTGTTCATATATGTAGAGATCGTGTCACTCTTTTCACACTTGATTTTCCAAATCTTGTCCTTTAGTGCTAACTTCCTCTGGTCGCTGCTGTTCTGAGATAGATCCTTCAATGTATTCCACATTGAAAATGAAGTCTCCTTCCCATGGAGACTCGAGACAATATGGTCTCGAACTCCCTCCAGAAGAATCATCCTCGCTCTTGCGACACATTTCTTCTATTTCGCCAATTCTTGGGCATTTGTTGCTGCTGGCTTAGGGACTTCTTGATCAATGAAGTCCTTCAAATCGTTGTCCTCTAATATCGCTTCCATGCGATCCTTCCAGGCTATGTGATTCGAGCTTCCATCCAGGGCATAATCGAGTCTCAAGCCATTGAACGCCATCGGTGAACTTTGAGATGTGATAAGAAAGCCTACAATCAAGAACTTCAACCTTCAAACTTCTCCCTTCTTTGTATACGGTTCTCTTCTTTGATCACCTTTGCTCTGATACCATGTAGAAATTGCTACGAATGGATCAGCTAGCTCTGATACCATGTAGAAATTCTCACTGTAGATTAAATTGATTATGCAATGTACTAAAGCAAAATACTTAATCTATTTCTACAATCAAACTTGCGGAACTTAATCGATTTTGAGCAAGATCAAATAAAACACATATAGCAGAGAAGAATAATCAATCACACATGAAATATAGAAGAATACTCTGGGGAAAGCCTCAGCTAAAAACCCCACTATCTGTATTATCATACAAGTGGAAATATCTCAGGATTACACAAAGCTTTAGCTCTCAAGCTATCTAGCTCTCAATACAATCCCTCACTGCTGCTCATAGACAAAATAGACAACACATATGCCTTCCTTTAGTCCCTAGGCCTCCTATTTCCTTGTGCAGTTTCTCCTAGGTCCTCAAGCTGCCACCTGTGTGTAATTACCTCACACATTGCTCATTGACCTTTGAAATAATTGCGCAATCCTGAAGGAGATAATTCTTTCTGCATGGATGAGTTTCCTATCTAGGAAAATTCCTCCAACTGATAGTACACTGACACTTCCTTTAATCTCAACTGGGTCTTTCTTTGAACTGACATGCATGACTTATTTATGAGAGAATATTCAGTTATCTGGAGAACACTAGTTGCATGCATGCATGCGTTAATTGACTGAACTCACAATTAGTTCCTCCAACTGTTTGGAACTAATTTAATTGGACTTAACTCAGTTAGTTGTGCTAACTAATTACAACTCAAATACAACTCATCTTTATCTCCTTAATTAAGGGATAACTTCCTCAATCAAAGGTATAATTGTTGCATGTCTTCACAAAGACTTCATGTTTGATTTTCTCCAACTAATTAACTCAAGATGAATTAATTAATTAATTTTCAAATAGCTAGTGAAACTAAATTCGAATTTTAATTCTCAATTTTAATTTAGGGACTAATTATAATTGGAATCTATCCTAAAATGCTATTTATAGCAAGGATATTTTTAGCATTTCTATTTTTTACTATTTCCAATAGAGTTGGAGTATATCCTAAAATTCTATTTATAGCAATGCTATTTTTAGCATTTCTTGTTTCCATTTTCAATAGCTCACATCCAAGTTAAGTCCACAATATCAGTCCCCACGAAGTGGCAAGAAATCATTTACAAGAGATCAAAGAGTATTGGATCACGGAGAGCTGCTTTGATAAGCAACAACATGCAACAATTGGCAGCCTCAGAAAGGGGAGATTGCTGAGAAAATGAAAGGTTTGTATCTTTGGTGAAATACCCTTATTTAATTTAAGGTGTAAGTTTGATTATGCATAGTAGTCTTGTGTTCATGAAACAATATTCGTGCAAGCTTTCCATGTCCTTTCAACTTCAATAGTATCACTATGTCAATTGGTTGTGTTGAGCTCATGTTGAGTAACCTTGTGTGCAAATGGACATTTCTTTTTTAGGAAAGAAATATTAGAGTTTGCTTGGTACATTGCTCCATTTGTATCATTTACTGTGGTTCAATTGGTATAAGAAGCAGTCCCTATTGTATGAGAATGATCTGAAGGGTATAAGTGGAATTTCTAAAAAATGTGAGCACAATTTCAAAAGCAGCAACAATGACGAAGAAGTGGGAGCCGAAATGCATTGTCATTAATTGGTATTTGTAGCAGCAACAATGCCATGAGCAATTAATGGGTATTAATATTTTTGATAAAAAAGATGCATTAGTGGAGAGAGTGCTCAACAAAAAACCATAAGGTGTCAAAAATTGGAAGGAAAAAAAAGAGGTAGTATATGTTCAGGGGGAGCATATATGATATGCCCAATTTTTGGAGCGACAATAATGACAGTCCTGGAAGAGATGTTTGTGAGGCAAAATGCACATCTCAACAACTAGACTTTGGTTTTTATAGGCAAGTGATTGCATGGGGAGAGAAAGGAAACTTGTAGCCCCTTAACATTGATATCAAAGGAGGAGAGAAGTTGTGGAGAAGCTGTGATGGCCTGTGTAGAAGAAAGCAGGCCATTGGTGTCTCATGCAATGAGATGTGTGGAAGCATCATGAGGTTTGGTCATCACATGAAGAGAAGGATGAAGTGTTTCCATCAATGCCAAAGGGGGAGATTATTGGAAAGTTGGCATTGTCTGGATGGCGAGTGGCCTAGTCAAGGCATCTGCAAGTGTGTTGGCATTGATGTTAACAGTCATGTTGGGAAGATGTGTTGGGCAGTTGGCATTGCCTAACTATCGCCAAGAGTGTTGGTATTGATGTCAACTAGACTAGCTTGGATTCTTGTTGTAGCAGATGTTGGTAGTGATGGCCCAGGAGGAATCCTATGGTTGTTCATGGCCCAGAAGGATTCATATGATAGTTGCAATCTTTAAGTAGGGAATCATCATAGTAGTAGGCTTAATGGAGAAGCCATAAATTGATGATTTCAGTGATGGACCAAGATGAATTCCATGATAGTTGTAGGCTTCATGCAGAGAATCACCTTAGTGGTTGTGATTCCATCTGTCTAGAGAGTCAAGTAGTAGAATAATGTCAGAGCGCTTGGTGACATATTACAGGTAGAAAATGGGCTTAAAGACTACATCAAACCCTCTCCTTTGGAAAGTGCCCTGAATAAGCTTTCTAACGATATACAGAAGTCCAGAAATGAATTCATGGTTCAAAAGTTATGGCCTGTTGAAGTTCAAGGATTGAAGCCTTAGGGGGAATATCTAAGGTCCGAAGTATCGGAGATCACAAATCGGAGATCGACGATCGCATATCGGAGGTCGGACATACCAGCACATCGCAACATCATAGTTAGGCATATCAACTATTAAAGGTTGGGCATACTAGCGCATCGCATATAATAAGTCCAGAAACATCGGAGATTGGCGGCCACAACATTGGAGCTTGGAGGAGATATCGATGATCAATACATCAGGCACATCATAACTGGAGAATCACAACTTCTTAAGGTGATAGCCTTTAAAAAGTTGTGATATGCATAATGTGACGATAATGTTAAAAGCTGTCGAGGAATTCAAATAAAGCTTAACAAAGGATTTCATCATAAAATCAAAGGTTGTAGAGCCTTTTCCTCTCTCCTCTAGTAGGACACATGGTAGCGTATGATTGGCTCTGATAAGGACACACGACAACATGTGATTGGATCTGATAAGGACACATGGAAACATTTGATTGGCTCCGATAAGGTACAATGGTAGCTGACGTTAGCATGACGTGGCAGTACGACAAGACACGTGGAAGACATATTCAACCATATTGGGTGGCCTAATCAACCATAACCGGGTGATACATGTCACCTCTAAGGAGTCGCCATGTGGCAGTGATGACATCATATTGGAAGTGGGTGATTGGAGGATTGAGGATATCAGAACTTTAAAACAATTGGTTATTGAAAAAGTTCCGATAAGGGGGCTCCGACGTGTTGGCACTTGATCGAGGAAACTAATAATGCCATGGTTGTAGAGTGAGGCTTAGCACCTAAGTGCTGTGGAGCATATCGGAGGTTGGAGATTTCGGAACTCCACTTTAAATGAGTTATTGAAAAAGTTCTTATAAGAAGAGCTTCCGATGTTGTTGGCACTTGGTTGTGGAGCCCTGAAAACCAAGGGCAAAAAGAAATAACACGAGGAGAAATGGCCCCAACAGGATGCTAAAGGAATTAGTGCCTAAGTGCCATATCAACGGTCACAGGCATCGGTCCTGTGGTAAAATATGTGATAAGGATATAAGAAGAAGGGGATAAAGTCCAATTAGAATACAATAATATCGTAACATCTTCTTAATAGAGTTACGAGATGTTTGGGCTCCAAAATTTTGTTGTGGTGTAAAAGCTCTGATACAACAACACAAAGGAGTATTGAAGGTTGGATGAGTCGACAATTGAGGAGTAAATGAGCGTAGAGGAGTTCGTCATTGGAATAAATGGCGACTACCAAAGATCAACAGAGAAGTCTGATACAAGGCAACAAGGACAATGGTCCACAAAGAAGCCATGTTGAAGTACTATGAAACCATGAATGAGCATGGAGAGCCTAAGTGATAGGAGATATGTTCACAGAGAGGACTGTCCCTAGTGGAGTGTGCAGGTGGACTGAGAATTAATACTCAGTATGGATAAAACTGTCAAAGTGCCCATTCTCATTGTTAATGTAGTGGCAGTGACCAAGTCAGACGCAACAACAGAATGAAGGGCCATGATGAGGTACACTCGCATAGTGTGAATACAGGACAGTGTGGAAGCATCGATTAGGGTACAACAGAGGAACAAAATCCAGGAGCTCATATGAGAAATGTGGGTGAAAGAAGCATAATGGCCAGAGAGCAAAGTGGAAAAAGCTATATGTGAGTGTATTGTTGTGTAACGCTCAGAGAGATCATGTTCTACTGAGAAAGGCTGAGAGTTCCTATGTAGGGGTGAGAGACCCCGAGAGTTGTGCTCTTTGAGTAAAGGATGAAGTTGCATGTGACGCGAGAAAGGTCAAAGGTTCTTATGCAGTAAAATAAGGATGAGAGTTGTGTGTGTGTTTTGGAGAGAAAGAGGCCGAGAGTTGAGTGCATGCTAATGAAGGGAAAAGACAAAGTTGCATAGATTGCAATGAGTGACTGCTATTGAGCATATTAGTGGGTTGTTGCAGAGCGAGTAGTGTAAGAAAAGAGAACAAAGTTGATGTCAGACAGAGTGGCTACCAAATTACAGAGAACATTAAGTTCCTATTTAAGTGTGGGTTGGTGCATGCATATAGGAATTTGGTGCTTCCATCTCTAGTGGGTACTTGAGAAGGATTAGCAGTTGGTGTCTCTTGCAAGTTGGCTTGCAAAATTTGAAGGAGCTGCAAGTTGGTTTGAAAAAATCGAACGAGCTGCAAGTTGGTGCTTGCAACAAATCCGTGAGATTGTTGCCTCACATGGTGCTTCTGGTAAGTTGGACAGGTGTCTACAAAAAGAGGGAGTTGGTGCTTCCTTCTAGTCGGTGCTAGAAAACAATCAAAGGGAGTTGGTGCTTCCTGTGAGTGGGTGCTCGCAAAACAAATTGATGTAATAGAGTAGGTTCCCTTATTTTACATCAATAACTACAACAAGCTTGGTGGTTTTTTCCCAAAAGTGTTTCCATGTGAAAAGCCTTGTATCTCATGTGTGTGATACTCATGGTGTGTATGCTTGTATGTTGATTTCATGTTGCTGCTATATTACATATTTCTGTTGAATATATGGATGGGTGCCAAGCTTGAATAAGAAAAGTAAATAGGCATAAACGTTTAAAATTAGCCTTAATACTATTTCACCCTCCCTCTCAGTATTATCATTGTTTCCAACAATGGGTATAAGAGCCACGTTCCTTTAGGAACTTAATCGCTAGAAGGTAGATCAAAGGGAAACAATGGATAATCGACCTTGGCTAACAACAGAAGGAGTTCGATCTATATACAGATCATGCCATGAGCTCTGGTATGAAATCTGGAAGGTTAGAATGTAAGCCTATTTGATGTCTATGGATGTTGATATGTGTTTCTCTGTAGCGTATAGAGAAAAGAATGAGCATACTAAAAAAGCCAAGGACATCATCATGAAAGGGTTGTCTAAGCCAGATGCTGATAAAGTAAGGAATTATGAGTAAGAAATGGAAACGTTGGATAGATTGCAATGTCTGTATGGTGGAGATAACCACATGGCTCAAAAAGAAGCCGAGGAACCTTATTGCTTTAGCAATGAACCAGAACCTGGAGAAGATGCTGCTCATCACATTCGGGATGATGATGAAGATGTGTCAGAGGAGAGATCATGTTGCTCAAAAGTTAATTTATTGCTGTGCGATAAATGCAAAGAGATAAGTCCTTCATTATCTAGATGTACATGTGTATCAATTGAAGATAGAGATAGCAATGCATCTAGTAATTGTAATGAAGATAGACCCACTTTACAAGTAATAGTAAATGAGGAATCCTCAAAGGAAGAAGAGAGATTACCGGTGTGTTCATCCATAGGAGAGAACGAGAATACCCCAGGTAGTGATAAAGAAGGGATAACCCTTAGACCTGTGGATGGCTCCATGGACATAGAGATGGCTTTAGATCTTTGCGGTAACTCAGCTAGCACTTATGATAGCGAAGAAAATGATCTAGATGAAAGGATCTCTTTTAGAAAAAGGTTGATGTCGACTCTAAAGGAGATCAAGGACCTATCAGAGGAAAATCTCAAGCGAGAAGAGCAACTGAAAATATATGAGCTTGAGAATGAGAAGTTGAGCAAAACAATAATTGAATTGAATGCTCAACAAGAAGAGGCTAGTAGATTGATTGGGATGTTAACCAATCAGCTGAGTGAGAAGGAAGCTTATTGTGAGAGACTACAAAAGGAAGTAGTCTCATTGAGACATGACTTAGAAAATTCAAATAAATAATTGTATCAATATCAGAAGCTTGAGGGGAGCACAAAGACCTTGGATGAGAGTCTTGCTAAGAGAAGATCCCCACTCATCAATGTCAGTTTGGGTTTCAAGGAAAAACAAAGCTCCAAGATTGTGAAGGATGAAGGGTCAACTTCCCATGTAAAGGGAGTTTAAGGTTCCAACAACAAAAAAAAAGAAAGGTTGTTGGAAAGCAACAACAACATGGAAAGAAGCAACAATGAGAGAATGAAAGGCAACAACAGAAGGCTAAGAAGAAACAATCTATAGTGTAACAGAAGAGGTCTAGGTGGCTACAAGGGAGAGTGCATGGCAGTAATGCAAACTATCATGGAAGGAACATGAAGAGCCAACATACATCCTTACCTACTCAAGGACAAAGCTTTCAAAGAAAAGGTAACCTTTGTCATCAAATTCCTTTTCATGGGTATTGTTTTTCTTGCAATAAGTTTGGAGATAAAGCCATAGACTGTAGATGGCATGCAAGGAAAGAACATGTGATGGGTAGCACCAACCCAAGAATGCACAGAAAGTCTAGGAGAAGGCTTGTTGGCCGTGATAGTAGTTTTGACAAGAGAATTATAAAAAAGGGTAACTCCTTTGCTCCATTCTTAGGCCAACTCAAATGCTACAATTGTCGCAAATTTGGGCACAAGAGAGTTGGCTACAGAAATGAGAAGATATGGCATGCTCCTCAGCATATGCATGCAAATGTAGCAACGCAGGATTTGAAGACAAATATGAAGATAAGAGAAAATGAATACAAGTTTGTCTTCAATTCTCAGTGTCAAAAGAGAAATTTGAAGAAAGAGGTGAAAGAGAAGTTTCCTCTACCCATGTGTAGCCATGAGAAATCCCAAATATGGGAAAAGAAGAAGATGGAGAGCAAAGCCTCTATCGGGACTCAACCTTTGAAGTTCTGGAGTGAGAAGGAGGATGATGTGCTCAGGGGGATTTGATCCTATGTTTCTCTTCAGTTAAGGAAGAGAATGGCCTCAAGGGAGGCCGAATAGAAAAAGAAGAAAGGTGCATCTGATTGTGAAGGTATCGTTGTGTTTTCTTGTTGATTACAAGAATAAAATGGTTTTATCTTGAATGTATCGGCATTGAAAAGGAGTGAAACCAACATGAAAAGTACACAAAAATATATTATGTTGTGGGAAGAAGATGGGCTGCAATGGAAGTGTGGAATGACAGGAAGCTCACAGTCAAGTCAGATCCACAATATCAGTCCTCGCACAGAGGCAAGAAAGCATTTGCAAGAGATCAAAGAGCATTGGCTCAAGGGGAGATGCTTTGATAAATAGTAGCAAACCACAATTGGCAGCCTAAGAAAGGGGAGATTGTTGAGCAAATGAAAGGTTTTCATCTTTTGTGAAATACCCTTATTTCACTTAAGTTGTAAGTTTGATTATGCATAGCAGTCTTGTGTTCATGAAACACTATTGGTAGAATCTTTCCATGTCCTTTAATCCTCAATTGGTATCAATATGTCAATTGGTTGTGTTGGGATCATGTTGAGTAACTTTGTGTGCAAATGGACATTTCTTTTGAGAAAATAAATATTAGAGTTTGCTTGGTACATTGCTCCATTTGTAACATTTCCTTTGGTGCAATTGGTATAAGAAGCAATCCCTATTGTATGAGAATGATCTCAGGGGGGAGAAGTGGAGATGCTAAAAAATGTGAGCACAGTCTCGGAAGCAGTAGCAACAATGAAGAATTGGAAGCCAAAACACATCATCATTAATTGGTATTTGCAGCAACAATAATACCATGAGCAGTTTAATGGGTATCAATTTTTTGCTACAAAATATGCATTAGTGGAGAGAGTGCTCAACAAGTAGCCATGGGGTGTCCAAAACTAGAAGGACAAAGAAGGGGCAATATATGTTCAGGGGGAGCATCTCAAATATGCCCAATTTTTGGAGCAACAACAGTGACAGTCCTGGAAGAGATGTTCGCAAGGCAGAATGCACATCTCAATAGGTAGACTCTGGTCTTCACAGCCAAGTGATTGCATGGGGAGAGAAAGGCAACTTGTAGTCCCTTGTCATTGATGTCAAAGGGGGAGAGAAGTTTTGGATAAGATGTTTTGGGTAGAAGCAACCCAAGAATGCATATAAAGTCTAGGAGAAGGCTTGTTGGCCACGATAGTAGTTTTGATAAGATCATTGTCAAAAAGGGTGACTCCTCTGCTCCATTCTTAGGCAAAATCAAATGCTACAATTGTCACAAATTTGGGCACAAGAGATTTGGCTGCAGAAATGAGAAGATATGGCATGCTCCTTAGCATATGCATGCAAATGTAGCAACTCAGGATATGAAGGAAAAAAGGAAGATAAGAGAAAATGAATACAAGTTTGTCTTCAATTCTCAGTGTCAAAAGAGAAATTTGAAGAAAGAGGAGGTGAAAGAGAAGTTTCCTCTACCCATGTGTAGCCAAGAGAAATCCAAAATATGGGAAAAGAAGAAGATGGAGAGTAAAGCCTCTATCAGGACTCGACCTTTAAAGTTTTGGAGAAAGAAGGAGGAGGATCTGCTCAGGAGGAGTTGATCCTATGTTTATCTTCAGTTAAGGAAGAGAATGGCCTCAAGGAAGGTCAAATAAGTTAGATGCAGGAAGCCAAAAAGAAAAAATAGAAAGGTGCATCTGATTGTGAAGGTATTGCTATGTTTTCTTGCTAATTACAAGAATAAAATGGTTTACCTTGAATGTATCGACATTGAAAAGGAGGAGTGCAACCAACATGAAAAGTACACAACAATATCTTATGTTTTAAGAAGAATATGTGCTGCAATGGAAGTGTGGAATGAAAGGAAGCTCACAGTCAAGTCAGATCCACAATATCAATCCCCACGCAAAGGCAAGAAAGCATTTGCAGGAGATCAAAGAGCATTGGCTCAGGGGGAGCTGCTTTAATAAACAGTGGCAGACAACAATTGGCAACCTCAGAAAGGGGATATTGTTGAACAAATGAAAGGTTTGCATTTTTGGTGAAATACCCTTATTTCACTTAAGTTGTACGTTTGATTATGCATAGCAGTCTTATGTTCATGAAACACTATTGGTAGAATCTTTTCATGTCCTTTAACCCTCAATTGGTATCGCTATGTCAATTGGTTGTGTTGGGATCATGTTGAGCAACCTTGTGTGCAAATGGACATTTATTTTTGAGAAAATAAATATTAGAGTTTTTCTGGTACATTTCTCCATTTGTATCATTTCCTTTGGTGCAATTGGTAAAAGAAGCAATCCCTGTTGTATGAGAATGATATCAAGGGGAGAAGTGGAGATGCTAAAAATGTGAGCATAGTCTTGGAAGCAACAGCAACAACAAAGAATTGGGAGCCGAAATGCATCATCATTAATTGGTATTTGCAGCAGCACCAATACCATGAGCAGTTTAATGGGTATCAATATTTTTGCTACAATAGATGCATTAGTGGGGAGAGTGCTCAACAAGTAGCCATAAGGTGTCCAAAACTGGAAGGATAAAGAAGGGGCAATATATGTTTAGGGGGAGCATATCAAATATGCCCAGTTTTTGGAGCAACAACAGTGACAGTCTTGGAAGAGATGTTCGTGAGGTATAATGCACATCTCAATAGGTAGACTCTGGTCTTCACAGCCAAGTAATTGCATGGGGAGAGAAAGGAAACTTGTAGCCCCTTGTCATTGATGTCAAAGGGGGAGAGAAGTTTTGGATAAGATGTGATGGCCTGTGTAGAAGAAAGCAGATCATTGGTGTCTTATGCAATGATATGTGTGGAAGGAGCATGCGGTTTGGCCATCACATGAAGAGAAGGATGGAGTGTTGCCATACATGCCAGAGGGGGATATTGTTGGACAATTGGCATTGTCTGGATGGCTAGCGACCTAGTGAAGGAATCTGCAAGTGTGTTGGCATTGATGTCAACAATCATGCTGGGAAGATGTGTTGGGCAGTTGGCATTTCCTAACTATTGGCAGGAGTATTGGCATTGATGTCAACCAGACTAGCTTGGATGCTTGTTGCAGCAGATGTTGGTAGTGATGGCCTAGGAGGAATCCCATGATTGTTCATGGCTCAGAAGTATTCCTATGATAGCTGCAAGCATTAAGTAGAGAATCATCATAGTAGCAGGCTTATTGGAGAAGCCATAAATTGATGATTACAGTGATGGACCAGGAGGAAGTCCATGGTAGTTGTAGGCTTCATGCAGAGGATCGCCTTGGTGGTTGTGATTCTAGCTGTCTGGAGAATCAAGGAGCAGAATAATGTCAGAGAGCTTGGATACATTTTAGAGGTAGCAGATGGGCTCAAAGGCCACATCAGAGCCTCTCCTTTGGAAAGTGCTTTGAATAAGATTTCCAACAATATGCGGAAGTCCTAAAATGGATTCCTGGTTCAAACGTTATGGCCTACTGAAGTTCAAGGATTAAAGCCTTAAGAAGGAATATTAGGGGTTCAGAACATCAGAGATCACATATCAAATATTGGTGATCAAGCCATATCATCGATCGCATATTGGAGGTCAGGCATACTAGCGCATCACAACATCACAGTCAGGAATATTGGCAATCGGAGGTCAAGCATACCAGTGCATCGCATATCAGAGGTCCAGAGACATCAGAGATCGATGGTCACAACATTGGAGCTTGGAGGAGATATCAATGATTGCAACATTAGGCATATCGGAATCGGAGAATCACAACTTCTTAAGGTGACAACCTTTAAAAAGTTGTGATATGCATAATGTGTCAATAATGTTAAAAGTCGTTGTGGAACTCAAATAAATATTAACAAAGGATTTCATCGTAAAACCAAGGGTTGGCGGGCCCTTTTCTCTCTCCTCTAGCAGGACACATGGTAGCATATGATTGGCTCTGATAAGGACACATGGCAGCATGTGATTGGCTCCAATAAGGACACATGGCAGTGTCTGATTGGATTCGTTAAGGTACAGTGGCAACTGATGTCAATATGACGTGGCGGTACCATAGAAAACATGGAAGGCATATTAAACCATATTGGGTGGCCTAATGGGCCATAATTGGGTGACACGTGTCACATCTAAGGAGTCACCACATGGTAGTGATGACATCATATCGGAAGTTGGTGATCGAAGGATTGAGGATATCGAAACTTTACAACAATTGGTTATTGAAAACGTTTCTGATAAAGGGGATCTGATGTGTTGGCACTTGGTCGAGGAAACTAATAGAGCCAAGGGTGTAGAACGAGGCTTAGCACCTAAGTTTTGTGGAGCATACCGAAGGTTGGAGATTTCAAAACTTTGCTTTAAATGAGTTATTGAAAAAGTTATGATAAGAAGAGCTTCCAATGTTGTTGCTGCTTAGTTTTGGAGCCCATAAAACCAAGGGTACAGAGCAATAACATGAGGAGAAAGGCCCCCGAGAGGATGCTAAAGGACTTAGCACCTAAGTGTTATATCAATGGTCATAGGCATCGGTCCTATGGTAAAAGATGCAATAATGAGCTAAGAAAAAGGGGCCAAAGGCCAATCAAAATATAGTGATATCGTAACACCTTCTTAATAGAGTTACGAGATGTTTGGGCTTTGAAATTGCACTATGGTGTAAAAGCTCCGATACTGCAACACAGAGGAATATTGGAGATTGGATGAGTCAGCAACTGAAGAGTAAATGAGCGCAGAGGATTTGGTCGCTAGAATAATTGCAACTGTTAAAGATTAGCGGAAAACTCTGATACAAGGAAACAAACAATGGTCCATAGAGAAGCCATGCTGAAGTACTGTGAAACCATGAATGAGCATGGAGAGCCTCAGTGATAGGATATCTGTTCACAGAGAGGATTGTGCTCGGTGGAGTGTGTAGGTGGACTGAGAATTAATTATCAGTGTAGAGAAAACCATCAAAGTGTCCATTCTCATGGTTAATGCAATGGCAGTGACCAAGTCAGATGCAACAACAGAATGAAGGGCCATGTTGAGGTGCACTCGCATAGTGTGAATATAGGACAGAGTGGCAGCATCGATTGGGGTACAGTAGAAGAACAAAACCCAAGAGCTCAGATGAGAAATGTGGGGGAGAGAAACACAATGGCCAAAGAGCAAAGTGGAAAAATCTCTGTGTGAGTGTACCACTCTGTAAGGCTGAGAGGGGGCCTATTCTACTGAGAAAGGATAAGAGTGCCTATTTAGAGGTGAGAGACCTCGAGAGCTGCACTCTATGAGTAAAGGCTGAAGTTGCTCGTGCTGCGAGAAAGGTCGAAGGTGCTCGTGCTGCACTCTATGAGTAAGAGCTGAGTGCATGCTGATGAAGGGAAAAGACAGAGCTGCGTGGTTTGTGATGAGTGATTGTTGTTGAGCAGATAGTGGGATGCTGCAGAGTGAGCAGTGTGAACAAAGAGAACATACCTTATACTAGGCAGAGTGGCTGCCAAATTACAAAGAACATTCAATTATTATTTGTGTGTGGGTTGGTGCCTACATACAAGAAGTTGGTGCTTCCATCTCCAGTGGTGTTTAAGAAGGATTGGAGTTGATGCCTCCTGCAAGTTGGCTTGCAAAAATCCAAGGAGCTTCAATTTGGTGCTTGCAACAAATCTGTGAGGTCGGTTCCTCACATTGTGCTTTTGGTAAGCTGGACAGGTGTCTACAAAAAGAGGGAGTTGGTGCTTCCTGCTATTCGGTTCTATGAAACAACCAAAGGGAGTTGGGGCTTCCTATGAGTGGGTTCTCACAAAACATATTGGTGTAATAGAGTAGGTGTTCTTATTAGAAAGCTTGGTGGTTTTTTCCCGAAAGGGTTTCCACGTGAAAAACTGTGTGTCTCATGTGTATGATACTCATGGTGTGTATGCTTGTATGTTGATTTCATGTTGCTGCCATATTACATATTTTTGCTGATTATATGGATGGGTGCCAAACTTAAATGAGAAAAGTAAATAGGCATAAAAGTTTCAAATTAGCCTTAATATTGATTCACCCCCCTAAGCCCCCCTTCTCCTGCCCCTCTCAGTATTATCATTGTTTCAAACAATAATGATTAAAGCCAAACATGTTGGAGTTCTTCTGCTTCTTTAAATATATATCCTCAGACTTTTATATTCATTTCTCCAAATTTAATTGGAATAACTAACCATATTTTCTTTTGAAGTTTACTCATTTTCTGAGTTTAGCCATATAAAGCAGCCTAATTTGCCAACTCCCTTAAAGCGATTATTTCAAGATTATATCTAGGTAGAAGGTGAGGAATGACCTCATTGTCATAGACTCGTATGTAAGTGAATAATGTTTTTACAAACCAGTGGCCTATTGATTCTTGGGCTTCTTGGAGACTTTCATTGAATCAAGGAGGAGCTTTGTCAAAAAGAATTTCATGGAGAGGAATCATTGTGTAATGACAGTTTTCATGTAAATGGAATTTGAAATTACTTTCCCATAGGATTAGGGTATAATTCTGAATGGGGAGTGGTTGATCATTTAGATAATTCCATTTCATTAGGGGAAATGGAAATGGGACTGAACAATAACAATATCCATAGGAAAAGCGGACATACAAAACATTTGTTTATAGCTGGGAGGATATAACAATGATAATTTTAAGGCCTCCTTGATGTTTTGAAATAAAATATCGACCCAATTAAAATGATTTGAATCGTGATGGATACTAAGGATTAAGGGGATGCACTGCACTTGAATGTGTTGGGGATCTTTTTCTCCATACAATCAGGATACCATTTTGATAATGAATCTAAAGGGTTTCTTAAAAATAACAATGGGATATTCTTTAGAAGACTTAAGCTTAAGCCCCTCTTCCTCTTCTCATAACCAATCTTCGATTACTTTGTCTTATTTCTCTTGACATGGTTTGAAAACTATATTTTGTAAATTGTTCAAAAACTCAGTGGTGAAATGGATTTCAGGAGGATTGAGCTTGTAAATGGATGAAAGGACTTCAAACTTCCAATAGGCTATAACATTCTTATTATAATTTGACAGAGTGCCAGTTGATCCACATGTGCCAAAATCCAAGCAATCATATCATAATAAGGAAATATCTTGGCCCTAGCAGCTACTTAGTGCGATTCAATTTTTCCAATGCCCTCCAAAGGATTTTTTTTTTCACTGAGAAGCTCTTACATATTTTACCCATTCTCTATTCTCAAAGAACTCATAAATTTCCTCCCACTTCATCATACTTGGTTTCTAAGTTTTGAAAGTGGAGCTGGAAATCAAAGTTGGGTTGAGGTTATATCTTTCAGGTTCTAGATTGTCTCCTCCTCTCAATTTCGTTTTTATATGTTCCACTTCTTGCCTCATTGCAATTGATTTTCCTTTCTTTCCCATCTTATGGCTTGTAAAAAAAGCAGAAATAATGAGTTTTCTATGGTAAAATTTTTGAAATAAAAACCAAAAATCCTTAAAAGACACACATTTACCTAACTCCAGTGGTTGAAACTTAATCTTTTCCTTTCCACTATTTAAGTTACTCTGAAATAGGTCTAACAGTTTTAGCCAACATGCAAACTAAAATTGCATTGGGAAGTTCTAAATTTTGGTAGAAAACCCTCAGAATAAGTGGGTTAATACATATGACTTGAACATTAATTTCCCGTAATGTAGCTCCACTGTATCTTTTGAAAATTGGGACAGAGGAAAGTTTTAATGTTAGGATTGGAAAAACTGTTTAAGCGTTTAAGGATAGAAAAAACATATTTCAAATCAATTTATTAACAATAACTAAAAACAAAAATTCATGCATATCGAGGAAGGAAAATATTATTTTATTGTCTAGTCGAGAAGTCGGATGGTCGGGTGGTCGGATGGTGGTTTGATGATCCTAGCATGTTGATTACCTCCTATCCTGGCTACAATGAAGTCGGATGAGACTATAGGTTGAGAAGTCGGAGGGTGATTGGAGTCAAAATGTCAGACATAATCCAAAGTGGAAAATAAAAAATGGGTTGGACAAGGATCTAGTCAGACTAACTGTGTAGTCGGGAAGTCCTGGTCGGATTTTATTTTTTATTATTTGTACACTAAAACATGCTCCGACCTCCAACTTTATTTTTAGAATTAATACTTTTTTATTTTATTTTACAATTTTGTATTTTTATTTTTAATTTATATTATATTTATTTGTATATTTTTTATATCTTGTACAAGGTCCTTTTTTTCTTTCTTTTACAAAAAAAAATGAAAATAGCAACAAAAAAGATAGTTGTTGTAATCCTAACAACACCTAGCAAGTATATTATCCTCTTTGATGATGATTAGGATTTTGATTAAGATTTTTATGGTTATTTTTACTTTTCAAAGCAAGCTCTATAAAGTTTTCATTAACTCCAATTTTAAATCTTTCAAAACAATTTCTTAGAATCCGAAATTATATGACTTCTATATTTTTGTTATTATAGTCAAATTAGTCATTTTACTTAAAAAAAAATATATTTGTGTGACTAGTCTGTTTTACCTAGTAACAAATTAAAAATAACATATAAATAATATTTTTTTAGATAATATAAAATATAACTAATTTAAAAATAATATAAATCTTTTTAAAATATATTGTGTAATATAATCATATATTAATTGCAAAGAGATATAGATCATATCACTAAGTAAGTAAACTAGTTGTTTGACAACTTTCTCGATATAAAATACACAATATAAATATTTAATTATTTATGCATTTAAATTTTTTCTAAAAAAATAAATATTTCTTATTAAATATGTTCCATTTGTTTGAATTATTAATAATTGTTTTTATTCCATTTTCTATTTTTAGTTTAAAATTTTAAACCATATAATAATAACATTTATATAGGTTAAAGTAATAAGTTACTCAATGAAATATATTGAATTTTATTATAGGTTAAAGAAAAAAATTTTTTATCAATAATCAGTAAATGATTGACTATAGATATTAAATTCTATTATATTAACTTATATTAAATTTTTTAAAAAAATATTATTTATTTTTAAATATAATTTATATTATATATTATATAATATATATAATTATATATATAATTTTAAAAGATATAATTAAAAGTTTTGATTGATTAGTTTAATATTTTTCAAAGATATAATTTTTAAAAGTTTTGATTGATTTATGTTTAATATTTTTCATTAAGAATGGAACAATTTTTTAATGAATTTTGTGAAATTTTGATGAGTATATATATTATAGAATTTAGACTTCTGTGATCCATAACTTGTATGAGAGAATAATTTTGGCAAAATCACATAGAAAATTATTCGTCGACGTGTTCCGAACCAACTAGTGTGGTTCATCATCAGGACAAGTTGAAGATCCAATCTGAGCGACTAGTTAAATAGGGATAGCAGGCCATTCCAACAACTATATTTTTCCGAATAATGGATAAGCAATACCTCTAACAGCTAGTTTGACCAAGGTCCAAGGTGGTTAAATTTTTATTTTATTTTATTTTATTTATTATTATTATTATTATTATTATTATTTATTTTTCACCCTAGGCCAATTTCTTTATTAATATCTTTTTAACATTAAGTCACTTCTAAAAGAATAATTAACCTTATAGAAAATTGTTATAACATTATCTCTATTATCATTAATTATAATAATACAAAGATATAACACTAATTAGGCTGATAGGCCTTCCTTTGAAACAGACTTTCGTCGTCCTTTTCATTCTCAGGTTCACACGTGGCGTGAAATTTGGGTCCAGCGAAACGCGATTTGCAAAGGAAAGTCGGGCATTCAGGTTGACACGTGGCGTGAAATTTGGGTCCAGCGAAACACAATAACCTCACCCCACTTATATTTTCTTGCTCAATCATGCATGATGGCACGCAATGCTTCTTCCCCTTTCCTCGCACATTTCCACTGGAATCGCTAGCTTCCGTATCTTGAGAAGGTGGAGACCGTCCAACGTTAACAAAGTCGTACTCATATCTCCGTGGTGGCATGGAGTCTGCAGAGAAACCTGATCCCATTTCCACAATCGATTCTAGCTCCTTCACTACTTCCCTCATCAATGGTCGCTCAGAACCTAATTCCTCAACGCAGCACAGTGCCATGTCCAAGAGCCTCTCAAATCCCGGTAGTGGATTGGTATAAACAGATTTTCTTAACAATGGATCCATTAACTCCTCCTGCAAACCACTTATTCCCTCGCTCTACAGGGTCGCCTTCACCAATCTGACCACGAATTTCCTGCCCTGAATGGGGGACCTCGCTGTCTTGGTGTGCGTCCATAGGGAATTATCTACGCAGGCACGAAATGCACTGGATGTGTGGAAAACCGTTGAGTCCAGCCGAGGTAGAAGTCGTTAATGATGCACATAGGGCGTGGCTTCTACTATTGGATCCACTGCTTGATTGGCTATGCTAATAATCGAAACGAGTAGACGAGAAGAGGGACGGATTTCTGGGGAATATCTTCTTGTAGTTCCTTTTAAACTGATGGGAGGGGGATGTACAGAGGCCGAATGTCCAGGGACTCTGTTTTTGCTCACTGTAAGAAATGTTGCAGGGGAGGGGAATGAGAACGCGTTGTGAGAATCATGATAGAGATTCCATGGAACGCCAGTCGATAGGATTGAGCAGAATTTAAATCAAACCCATCACCATGCATATCCTCCACCACAGATTCTGCACCCGTCGAACCTCCCCCTCTTATCGATTTTCCAGCTAATATGACATCTACCATTTCTTGCAGATTAACAAGCTCACAAATTACTGCTTTCCTTGATTCCCTCACAAATGAATGTTTTCTATTTCACATAGATACATAGCTTATACAAAAATATAGACATCTAATAATATTTCATAAGCTAGGGCATTGCATTCAACCCTTATCTGACACCCAATTTTTGTAGGCGCAGAACCAATCCAAAATGTTCTATGTTGTTTGTTCCTCATTTGGTTCTCTCTAGGACTGCAAAGTTACATAAATTGTGCATTGTCAGAGCAACATCCCCAAAAGAAGAAGCCACTTCAAATACACCACTCACAGATGTTCAAGAGGCTCCTCAAAAGTGTAGAAAGAAAGGTAGATGTTTTCTTGCATAAATGTTTCCTTTACTTGTGAAGAAAGTAGGAGTACGACTAGTCGTTTCAAGTATTCTGTTTTTCTCCATGAGCACATTGTGGGTTTTTTTTTCTTTTGTTGTATTCATTGTCAAGGGCTTGTGGGATGCTACAATGAATCGCTACCTGCCTTTGTTACCCTTGACCTGATTCTTTAGGAACAGTATCAAAGAAGACATCCCTTGTTATCAAGAGGATTGCCAGGAGAAAAAAAAGTGAAGAGAAAACAACTTCAGCAGACGTTAGTGGGAACGATGTGCCTAAGAAGAGTAGGAGAAAGAAAACCGCTGAAAATAAAGAAGAAAAAAATATGGAGTTGGAAGCAAATGGTGAGGAGTATGATCATAACTTTGAATATGATTGACCTCCTTTTTTATGCTATTTTGGCTTGGCGCAAAATAAGTTTATTCCTACTGTTAGGGTATTAGACAGAGAAATGGATGAAGATAAGTATTCTACATGGAATGGCTTGCAATGGAGTCCTTCAGAATTTGTCAGGGCACCGGGAGGACCACCATCCAATGTTGCTATTGCACTTGTAATGTTGGGAGGTAAAGTAGCATTTATGGGTAAAGTAGGTGATGATCCCACTGGTTATCAAATGGTTCTCACAATGAACAAGGAACATGTCCAAACTCGTGGTGTTAAATTTGATCCTTATGCATCCATAGCAGTTTCTTACATGAAGGTAACCCATTAGGAAGGAAAATTAGGAATGGAATGTGTCAAACCATGTGTAGAAGATGGTTTTCACATTTCTGATATTAACATCGACATACTGAAAGAGGTATTCTTATAGTCATCCACACAAAATGTATACTTCTAAATTCTTCTTTTTTCGCAACATTTTCCTTATCTCATGTGCTTGATTAGTTTCCCCTTTTATATATTTGACCTTTCCCATTTTTTATATTTTTTTGGTTTGGTCCAATTTTTCGATCATCTTACAGAAGTAGACTGCTTTGTAATCACTATGTGCTGATAACTCACTATGTGCTGATAACCACAGGCTGGAGTTAAATGCTCTTTATCTGTGACTAAATATTTGAACTTTTCACGCAGGCCAAGATGTTTCATTTCAATTACATGGTTCTTCTTGAACAATCCATGCATGCCACTCTTCTTGCTGTAATCAAAATGTCAAAAGAATTTGGGGACTTATATTTTTTGATGTAAACCTCCCTTTGCCACTTTGGAGGTCTCGAGATGAGACAAGGAAACTTATCTAGAGTGCATGGAATGAGGAAAATGTCATTGAGGTAACCATGCAAGAATTGGAATTTTTTTATTGGTGTGTGTTTTGTTACTCTGTTTCCACAAACTAAAACAGGTCTACGAATGTTTTCTGTTTCACATGGATACATAGCTTATACAAAAAGACATCTAATAATATTTCATAAGCTAAGGCATTGCATTCAACCCTTATCTGACACCCAATTTTTGTAGGCGCAGGACCAATCCAAAATGTTCTATGTTGTTTGTTCCTCATTTGGTTTTCTCTAGGACTGCAAAGTTACATAAACTGTGCATTGTCAGAGCAACATCCCCAAAAGAAGAAGCCACTTCAAATACACCACTCACAGATGTTCAAGAGGCTCCTCAAAAGCGTAGAAAGAAAGGTAGTTGTTTTCTTGCATAAATGTTTCCTTTACTAGTGAGGAAAGTAGGAGTACGACTAGTCGTTTCAAGTATTTTGTTTTTCTCCATGAGCACATTGTAGGTTTTTTTTTCTTTTGTTGTAGTCATTGTCGAGGGCTTGTGGGATGCTACAATGAATCGCTACCTGTCTTTGTTACCCTTGACCTGATTCTTTCAGAATAGTAGGTAATGTTGTTTCAAGCTCAAAGAAGACATCCCCTGTTATCAAGAGGATTGTGAGGAGAAGAAAAAGTGAAGAGAAAACAACTTTAGCAGACATTAGTGGGAGCGATGTGCCTAAGAAGAGTAGGAGAAATAAAATCGCTGAAAATAAAAAAGAAAAAAGTACGGAGTTGGAAGTAGACGGTGAGGAGGATGATCATAACTTTGAATATGATTGGCCTCCTTTGGTATGCTGTTTTGGCTTGGCACAGAATGAGTTTATTCCTACTGTTAGGGTATCAGACAGACAAATGGATGAAGATAAGTATTCTACATGGAACGGCTTGCAATGGAGTCATCCAGATTTTGTTAGGGCACCGGGAGGACCACCATCCAATGTTGCTATTGCACTTGTAAGTTTGGGAGGTAGAGTAGCATTTATGGGTAAAGTAGGTGATGATCCCACTGGTTATCAAATGGTTCTCACAATGAACAAAAAACATGTCGAAACTCGTGGTGTTAAATTTGATCCTTATGCATCCTCAACAGTTTCCTACATGAAGGTAACCCGTTGGGAAGGAAAATTAGGAATGGAATGTGTCAAACCATGTGTAGAAGATGGTTTTCACATTTCTGATATTAACATCGACATACAAAAAGAGGTATTCTTATAGTCATCCACACAAAATGTATACTTCTAACTTCTTCTTTTTTCGCAACTTTTTCCTTATCTCATGTGCTTGATTAGTTTCCCCTTTTATATATTTGACCTTTCCCATTTTTTATATATATTTTTGGTTTGGTCCAATTTTTCGATCATCTTACAGAAGCAGACTGCTTTGTAATCACTATGTGTTGATAACCACAGGCTGGAGTTAAATGCTCTTTATCTGTGACTAAATATTTAAACTTTTCACGCATGCTAGGATGTTTCATTTCAATTCCATGTTTCTTCTTGAAGAATCCATGCATGCCACTCTTCTTGCTGCAATCAAAATGTCAAAAGAATTTGGGGGAGTTATATTTTTTTATGTAAACCTCCCTTTGCCACTTTGGAGGTCTTGAGATGAGACAAAGAAACTTATCCAGAGTGCATGGAATGAGGCAAATGTCATTGAGGTAACCATGCAAGAATTGGAATTTTTGATTGATGAGGATTATTTTGAGCGAAAGAGGAATTACAGGCCTCAATACTATGCACATTCCTATGAACAGTCAGTCGGAGAAAGAAAAAGGCAACGACGACAGAGGTGTTATCATTACACAAGAGAGGAAATTGCGCCGTTATGGCACGATAACATGAAGATTTTGTTTGTCACTAATGACACCTTCCGCATACACTACTACATACCTACATTTGAGGGTGCAGTAATAGGAACAGAAGATGTTTTGGTCACGCCATTCACGTGTGATAGGACTGGTACGAGTGATGCTATTATAGTAGGTATTCATTGAATGCAGTCACGTTGCTCAAGGATCTATCTGAAGAGTTCTTATACTTCTAATAGAAGGATGATATGTCGATGCAGAGTTCAACATTGTTAGGAACTGTGTATGTCTTGCAGGCATTATTAGAAAGTTGACTTCACAACCAGAGCTATGTGATGATCAAGTGCTATTGGAGAAGCAATTAAGATTTGCTATTTGTGCTGGGATTATCGCACAATGGACAATTGGTGCTATATGGGGATTCCCAGCTGAAAGCGCAACATGGTATCTAAAGGAGCAAGTATATGTACCTTCCTTGTGGTAGGCTATTTAGAGGTTTAGCATAGCTCCATTGATGCTGCAAGGTAATGTATTATTGTATTAAGGTACCTTTTGTCTCGCTGGGCACTACATCATGAACTTTTCCTTTCAGGTTCTTCTCATGGGTATTGCTTTTGAGGATTCGATATCCAGTTGCGGCACATATTTTAAGAGACAAATTTATGGATTCTCACAATTCCTGTCAATTCCCTCTGTACCCTTTTTTAAGATGTTTAATATGATAAGTTTGTATATTTTGTTTCCATGTTATTGCTTTAGTAAAAAATTAAACAATGAGTTACAAAACACATAAGAATCCGCTACTATCAGTCATCTGTAATTATAATGTTCTTCGAGGTACATTCCTTTTCTTAGATCTCAGCAAGTTTGTTAGATTTGTGCACGATGTTTTTAGTCATTCTATAATTATTTCACTTTTTGTAAAATCATGTTTCAATGTGTCGGCAATAGCATTAATGAAGTCTCTGTAGTTATCTTATTGAAAATGCATTGTATTGAGTTTGTTAAAACACTGGAGAAAAGCAAATCTGTTACTAGACCTGGTTGGGTCTGAGGTGCTGGGTTTGCCAAGTCGACTTGTTCAGACTCAGTGAGTCAAATTTGTGCTTGTTTTTCCGGTGATTTTGTAACTGTTGGGTCTGAGGGCATGGCCTGTCCTAGTCAGACACAACTGGGTCTGCCAAGTTGACTTACCCAGACATACCAAGTCAAATTTGTGGGTAACCAATTGTTGACTGCATAGTGACTGTTAACTTGTGGGCTTGCGCAACTTATTTTACTGATGCACAACGCCAAGCAATGAAGGATGTTGGTGTTATTGCTGGCTTGAATGTAGCTCGTATTATCAACAAACCCACAGCTGCAGCAATAGCTTATGGCTTGGACAAGAAGGGTGGAGAGAAAAATATTGTTGTTTTTGATCTTAGCGGTGGCATGTTTGATGTCAGCGTTCAAACTATTGACAACAGAGTTTTTGAGGTTTTGGCTACAAATGGTGATACCCATCTTGGAGGTTATCTGTCTGAACTCTGTTTGGCAGTTTTACATTACGAATTTGAATACTTGCACAGTGGTTATCATTGACTTTTTTGGTTGACTTTCAACCTTTGAACTTACCAGGATATACACTAATATGGAGGTGAGGACTTTGACCAAAGGATAATGGAATATTTCATCAAATTGATCAAGAAAAAGCACAGAAAGGATATAAGTAAGGATAGCAGAAATGAAATAAGACATTCAATGCGTTCCTTGTAATATAGATATAAACAAAATATCTAAAGGAAAGTAATTGCACAATGATCCAGTGCAAGAAAACAAGGTTTTCCCCAAACCAATTAACTCTTCTAGAAAAATTCAACAATTCCAATTTAATAATCCTATCGGCCTCTCTTTGTACCTTTTGGGACAATTGCTAGTAATAATATTAGTCTTTGAATAGGATTAATTGGACTATAAGTTAGTAATATTAGTTAAGTATTATAAGTTTGTAGTTAAGAATAATAATAATATTACTATTGATTTTTACACTAAACCATTAATAATAATAATAATAATAATAATAATATGTATTTATAATAATATTATTAATATACGATGACTTAATAGGATTTACCATTAATATTTTATTCTTAATAGTAATTTCCCCTATTTATTTATACTATTTATAGAACATAATATTAAATAATAATATAATAATAAATAATAAAAAATTAACAACCTTGGACCTTGGTCAAACTAGTTGTTAGAGGTCTTACTTATCTGTTATTCCGTTTTGCCGAAATTATTCTCTCCGTATAGTATATATATCATTATTTTTTATATGTTGTGTAATTTGATATTTATATGTGAATTATATATATATATATAGATATATATAATTAATTAGAAAAATAAATATTTTGATTTATATTAAGTTTAATTTCTTTATAAAAAAAAAAAATAGTAATAAAAAAATCTACTTAAAGTGGTTACAATTCTTTTTGTGAATATGAAATGCCAAAAATCTTTGAAGGTTTGGATTGAACTACGCAGTGTCCACCCAAAATCTTACTAGAGAGTGGTTTGCAAAAAAACTAAATTCCATTTTACCTATAAACTTTCAAAAAAAACCCCTAAAATCCAGATATATTTACAATTTATTTCAACTTAATTAACCCCTAAAATCTAGATATATTTACAATTTATTTCAACTTAATTTTTTTTTAAGCTTTGTGCTTCTCATTACCCTTGGATAATTGCTTTTCTTCTTTTCTTTCCCACTTATGTGCATTCAAAGTTTTCTGTGGAGTCTAGCCTGTCATCCTTCTTTGAATTTCTACTGGTTGTTTCTTTCTTTTGGCCTGGAGAAGTAAAATCGGCATCCGCCGAGTAGGGGACCTTCTCATTACTAGTTTCATAAAAGGTCCTTCTGGTTGATTCATGGCTTCCAAATACGGCCCCTCTACCAATTTTTTTTTTGTGTCATTCCCAATATTCTTTTTTCCAAGTGAGAACTCTGTTGAAGCATTTGTATTCACTGTGCAAGCAACAACTTCCCCATTGCTAGAAATCATTTCTTGATTCACGACTCTAAGATCTTGTAGGGGTCGCTCTTGAGCTCAGTGGGGTTTGAATCATTTTGTGAAGGAACCTCGTTGACGTGAACTGGAGGGTCCACCTTTGAGATTATGTAGTGATCTCGGTTAGCTCTCGCTCACAGTCTTCGCTTGTGGCTAGAGTTCTTAGGTTTGAATTTCACAGAATTGGGATAGTTTTTGAAGGAGTTCCTGGTCTCATAACCAGATTTACATCGAAAAGAGATGTTTTCATAGTTTAGTTTTTGCATCCATGAATAATCAGGTTTAGTTAGTTCAATTTCTGTGAGAAATCCCTGTCTAAAGTTTATTTTTAGACAAAATGCGAGCATATATATATTTGAAATAAAATTGGTGTCTTCGCTTCTGCAATAGTATCTACCCAGAGCATTGCCAATTATAGTCAGAGTAACTAAATTCCACATAAATCGGGAAGTCTTATCCATGCCGGAACTGAACGGTTGTAATTGAAATAGTAAAAAAAATCGAGTGAAAAAAACCAGGTTTACAAAGAAAAACCTGCACTACCCCAAAACCACAGCCCATAATCAACCATTCGCTCATAGTCATCAGCTTGGTCAAATACCACACTAAACAATCCTCTAAGTAGAGGCTATATGTTCAGATCACATATGATTATCAACTTCCAATGATCATAGATCCACGAGTGTAGGTCAACGAGCCTTGGACACGAGCCATTGAATCTACAGATTAGACCAGCCTCAGAAAAAAATTCTTCACTAAGGAAGATTTCACAGCATCTCAGAAGGACAAGGGGGCGTCAAATGTCGAGACCTCAGCGGAGAGGGCTTCGACGGTAGAGATTCCTGGAGGAGAGGGGACGACAATAGGAGAAGATTTCACAGCATCTCAGAAGGACAAGGGGGCGTCAAATGTCGAGAGCCCACTACACGTGGGAGGTGCGACGCGTGAGCCATCGGATATTGCAACAGACGTCAAAGGGGAACCGCTTAATACAGCAACTGAAGAACAAGTTGCACCCTTAGCAGCGCTATACACATGAATTGAGAGCACTGAGGAACCGACCGCAAGGGAGCTCGAGCTCCGACCCAGTCCCAAAAGAGCTAGCAAATATTCAGCCATCGAATGAGGCAAAACAAAGTTGAAACCCAGGGCAGAAAGCGAGAAAGTTCAGGAGCTCAAAAAGGTAAAACTCGGGACGGCTGGACACCTCCATCTGCAGAGTGGTTGAGGGAGAAGGAAAGAGCGACTGACTAGGGCCAAACCCTAGCCACTGCTCAGAGAGTCGCAGCGCCATTTTTTACCCTAATTATTTTATTAATTTTTACATTTTTAAGTTGTGTATTTCTTTTTTTAGTTTTATAATATAAGATAATAATATCATGATTGTGATTTGGAACGAGATATAAGATAACAATAATATGAGTGTCATTTCGATTTGGATTTAAATTCATGATGTTGAGTTTGGTTTTTAATAATTTTGAAATTTATTATAATGAAGTATAAATAAATCACTCCTAAAATATAGGATTAATGTGTGAGGTTTTAAAATATTTATGTTTTTTTGTTTTCTTTTACAATAAATTTATTTATTGTAGGAGGAATGTTAATTTTTGACATTTATTTAGTAGTAATTTTTATAAGAGAAAATTATGGTGTTTTTTTTTTTTTTTTTCAAATTTTTATTAATTTTAATAATTTTATAGGGAAATACTTTTTATTTTTATTTTTGATCTATTGTGGTTTTTTTTGTGACAAAAACAGTAAAGTTGATTTTCCATTTTATGTATTAATAAGGGGGAAAATGAAAATGTTTGCTTCATCTAATTATCTATATGCAATTTTTTATTTTTGATTTATGGTGGTCTTTTGGTCATGATGGAATAAAAAGCAAAGTTGATTTTCCCATTTATGTACTAATAAAGATGGAAAATTCAAGTTAAAGACAATGATCATTAACCATGTTATTACAAAATCTAGGATCTCAGTGCAAAACCTTGAAAGATTAGTGTAATAAGGAAGTGTTACCACTATCACCTAAGTAAAAACTTCTATATTTGAGTGAATGAGGATCCAAGTCAATTATAAAATATTAACAAGTCAATTTTGTTAAAAAGAGGATCCCAAACAATATAAAAGAAAAGAAAAAGTTGTAGTTGTTGCAAAACTTGTATGGTCAAAGGTAAGTTGCAACAATAGGACTAGTTATAATAACATCAATGAAACAACCTTTGAACAAGTAATTATCAATGAAAACTAGCGCTTAAACGATGTATTAAACTAGGGCTTTATCAAACTAAGCAATTTGGAAATTGAGATGCATACAACAACCCTAAATTATAAAACGCCTAGCCCTATTATGGTTGTAGATGAAATTGGGAAGACAATATATAATCATAAAACTAATTCAAGGTCTTTAAGATGTACAAGTACCCAAAACATCTAGGTTTTATATGGCTGGAAATATATGTAAGGTGCCTACTTATTTTTTGGGGTATATGGGGTCAACTAAGGACTCCATTGGGAGAAAGTAAGTGAATATAGGGTGATATCTAAGGTTGCCCATTACTAGCCCTAGAATATCCACCTAATATCTTATAAAATACAAGAAATTCAAGGGAATCCTTCTTGACTAGAAATCTTCCTAGGGTTTTAAAGAAGGGATTTATCCAATAGAAACCAAGAGAACGTGTTTTCACTATAAAAGTACAATTAAACTTAATAATCATCTATAAAAAATCCAACAAGGTTTAGAGAGACCACTTACTCAATAAATCATTTGCACCCATAAAGCCTAAATATGAAAATCCATGAAATTTACAAGATCATTCATAATAGTATCTCCAAAAGAAGTTGTAGTCATCATTCCATATGCTTTTAGATAAAATAGAAGAAAAGTAGACAAGAAGTGATATATCTCCACAAGTAGCAATGTTTTATGAGCGAGTTCTTCTCTTATTTATATATGAAAGGTCCAACACCTCCTCTTCCACTAAAATCCGTAACAACATAAAATAATTCCTTTATCTCTTACAAAACCTAGAGATAATGCAAAATCACATAAAATATCCATGGTATGAGAGTGGGTAGATCTCAATACCTTGAAAGATGCCTCATAAATGAAGAATTTTGATAACAATATCAAGTCATCCCTCATAAATATGTGCTACAACTCTCTTCAAAGTGGACAACTCACTCCAAGTAGTATGTAGGGGCTCCAAAATGTGAAACATTTCCTTCTAGCATTGAAACATTTTATCATCAAAAGTCATAACATGCCCCTAAAGGTATGACATCATCACCAAAGTGTGGAATCCATCATTAAGGTGCAATGCCTCCACCCTAAGGTGTAATTTCTCATCTTCAAGGTGCAACTTATCACATATGAGTAGTAGGAAATTTCCATGAGAGTGTCAAGTCATTAAAAGGTCCAATTCTCTCTAAAGGAGGTAGAACAACCTCACCGAAGTGTGGAAGAAGACATCATGAACACCCTCCAAAGGACCATGTTTATGCAATCATCATCATTAAGGGAAGAATCTAAGAAGCCAAATGTGGTAATTTGATGTATGCACATTGTTAATGCAACATAAAAATAGAGCCATGTCCATGTAAAACTGTTAGGTAGATCACATTAGAAATATTCTTCAAACCTCACACTAGTTTATGAATTTACGTAATTTTCCAAGTTTAGATATGGGAGGGCCGTCATAGAGCCCTATTAGGTGTGCCAGAACCCAAGAACAAGAATATTTCTTAAGAAACCCATCAAAGAGTAAGTGTAAATGACAATGGTATAGTTTGGGGTTTACTTCGTAGGAATAGTGTCATTGACATGTAAGGTTACATAAGATATCTATCCTCATTAGTAACTTTGTAGAGAGAGCACTTATGCATTGAGTTACCCCTTCATCAGAAAATTATGTCTTATAGTCCCTTTTCTCATTGTTTTCTTAACTTATTTTATTTTTCTTCACAAGCCCTCATTTTGTATATGGATTTCACTGCATAGGGCTTGGGGTAATTCAACTTAGTTTTCTTTAGTTATGTAGTTCATTACATAAGACTTGAGTCAATGGTTTCATAGCAAGTGGCTAGATCTCAATCTTTCTTTGGCTTTTGTTTTATCATGAATATGCCCTAATTTTTCTTTTACTTTTTTAAATTTGCATCATATGCTCTTTCTCTTTTTTCTTTACAATCTCATCAACCTCAAGAATCTAAGCCCCTTCTTCTCAAGATATTATGAAACATAAATATTTTAAGGGTACATGTAACAACCAACCCAAAAGAGGAGGAAAATAGAGAGGTGAATAGATGGAGTATCTTAAGTATGAAAAGACAAGGGCACATTACCTTTATCAAGGTCCCCGAATAGTACCCCATTCCCCAAGAGAGGCAATACCACTAGGAAGTTGATGATGACCTCCAAAGTGAAACAAGGAAAAATGTATAATTTCCAAGAATCATGATTCATTATCTAATTCAACCCATTATACCTAGTTTCATGCCAAATACATTGAATGCGAAGACTTAGTATGAAACAATGGACAAATGTACCTCATGTGTGTTGGAGTGCCATAGCCATTAATGAGTGAGTTGAGCATGATATAAGAGGCATATGTGGGTACATTGAATGTGAATACTTAGTATGAATCAATGGAAAAATGTACCTCATGTTAGTTGGAGTGCCATAGCCATTAATGAGTGAATTGAGCATGATATAAGAAGCATATGTGGGTACATTGAATGTGAATGCTTAGTGTGAAGCAATGGATAAATGTACCTCATGTGTGTTAGAGTGTCATAGCCATTAATTAGTAAGTTGAGCATGATATAAGAGGAATATGTGGGCTATTGTTTGTGGAGAGTGTTGAATGTCATAATCAAGATCGCTCTCTATAATGTGGACCGTTGAAGAAAAAATCCTATAGTTTCCCCTAGATGTGAGGGGGTAACAAACCCATCTTTTGTATTCAACCTCATGCTCACATCTCTAATGCACCCATGTTTATATTGTAGATTCTCATTTTTTTCTTAGTTTTATATACCAAAAATATTATACTATAAGGTAATAATTGCATAAGTGTGCTTTGATTTTAGATCCAGAATGTTAATATTGGTGCTTAATAATTTTGAGTTTAATTATAGTGAGGATGTAATCATGATAACTATTATTGAGCACACACTTATATTGAGATGGCGGGGTGGGTCGGGTTGATTCAATATAAGACAAGTTTTACTTATTTAGACATTCATGAACCATAAGAAAATAGTCACATATCAAATCTTTTAGCTAGAAAGCGTGGAACACAATATTTTTGTGGAAACCCTGAGAGAGAAAACCACAAAACTTCTTTTTACAATTCTTTGTAGGAACCAACCTACAAGAGACGCCAATTTCCACTATTATAAACCTTGGTAGGCACCAATCTATTGGAGACACCAATCCCCATTGTCGCAAATATTCATAGACACAAACTTAATGGAGACACCAATCCCCACTACTGCAAATATTTGTAGGCATCAATCTATTGGATACATTAATCTCCATTGCTACAAATATTAATAGGCACCCACCTACTTGAGACACCAATCCCCACTAGTGCAAATATTCATAGGCACCAACCTAGCGGAGACACCAATCCCCACTACTACAAATATCCAAAGGCACCAACCTATTAGAGAGACCAATATTCACCACTACAAATATTCATATGCGCCAACCTATTGGAAACACCAATCCCTAATGCTAAGCACTATCTTAGAAAGTAGCACCAATCCCTTTGTTTGAGAAACAACCCTCAATTACAACTGTTCTTTAGTGCATATAAATTCTTCAAAAAATGATAACATCCACATTACCTTCATCAAGTTTTCTTTCTAATTCTACCTTAACCATGTTTGCTTGCTATTTTTTCCTTCACTGGGCCTACTCACTACTTATACCTTCAATAGGCATGACAAAAGTTTGAGTCTCCAAATGAAATTTATGGAAACTCTCCCTAGGCATGTTGCTTTTGGAATATCCAATTTGATTCTAAAATTTAATCCTAACATACTTCTATATGTCTTCCTAGATCTTTGAAAATTTCACATTGTTGAAAGTCCTAGAAACAAGGCCATGGCCAAAATTCCATGCTAACATGTTTGAAATTGATTTGAGGACCATTGAGAAATCCTAACTTACACATACCTTATCTCTAAAAGTATAATGAAACAATGTCTAAAATTCTGACTAAAGGCACATAGAGATCTTGCCTCCATCTCCTTAAGATTTCATAGCTTGAAACATCGCAAAACATAACTTATGGTGAAAATGTTAGACTAACCTATTTGAAACTGATTTCAGGAGCATACATGAACCCTAAATTCCACATCGCATATCTCAGAAAGTATTATGAAAAAATACCTCAAATTTTGACCACATGTATCATAATATCTTGCCTCTATCTTCTCAAAATTTCATAGCCTGAACATCCCAAAAAATAATTTATAGTGAAAATCCCAATATGACATGTTCGACACTAATTTTAGGAGCATTCAAGAACCCTAAGTTTGATAGGGAATATCTCATACAATATAGTGAACCAAGGCTTGAAATTTTTACCACATGTAGTCTTCTCAAAATTTCACGATCTAAAACATCTTAGAACAAAAAAAAGTTACAATGTAAATTTTGAGATGACTTGTTTGAAGTAGATTTCAAGACCAATAAAAAAACCCTAATTCCATAGCATATACCTCCAAAAATATAGCAAACCCATATTTAAAATTTTAACCATATCTTCCCCTTAATATATGCTCAAAATTTCACCATTTGAAATCTAAGCCTAGAAAAAAGTGATAATGAAAATGCCAAGATGACTTGTTTAGTCAATTTTTTTTCTTTTTCTCTCACACACTTTCCTTCCAATTCTTTTCTCCTTTTATACACTATCATAACATTCATCAAAAGACTTGTTAATTTAAAATGTTATGTCAATTAATTAATTAAATACTATAGACTTCCTAAACCATCGGTTTGAAACCACCATTTCACTTTTTGACTTCTTTTTCTCAAGAACCCCATTTCTAATATTCTTTGATACTTATATATAATATCAATGATGTAATCCCTTTAACATCATTGGAAAAAGGACGTTCTCCTGAACTTGTGCTTCTCCTTAAGAACTTGGTGATGAGATGTATATTTCTTCCAATTGTTGTCTGATATATTCAAATGTCTATTTGGGAAGAGGTTTTGTGAAAAATATTTAAATCTAGTCTTTCGTGGTAATATATTCCAACTTGACATTCTATTCTTCTACTTTTTCCCTTCAGAAATAATACTTGATGGGAATATGCTTTGTTTTCAAGTGCATAAAAAGATTTTTTGAAATATGTGTTGCTCTTGTGTTGTCACAAAGTATTGAAATTGGATGATTGTATTCTACCTTAATATATCTCAATGTCTGCTTCATCTGAATTCCTTGTGTGAAACATGATGCTACAGAAATATAATTTTCCACTGATGTGGATGGATAAATTGAAGACTATTTCTTGCTCAACCCAGACACTAGATTGTCTCCCAGAAAGAATGCTCCACCACTTGTACTTTTATTATCGTTAACATTGCTTACCCAATTCACATCCATAGATGTTGTTAGAGTAAAATATTCACCTCTTGAGTACCACAAGCCAAAGTCCATGGTTCCCTTTATATATGTGAACATTGTTTTCACTACTTGCATGAGTTTTTTTTAGCACAACTTAAAAATATTCAATCAATCCTATTTCTTGCATAATGTCTAGCCTTGATGTTGTCACATATAGTAGGCTAGAAATCATTGACCTATATAATGTTTCATTTTCTTGTGGAGATTCATCATATTTACTCAATTTACAACTTGTGACCATGGGTGTACAAATTTGTGCACAATCTTCCATTCTAAATTTCTTCGCCATCTCCTTGATATACTTGATTCATGAAATTGATGTGTCTTTGTTGGATTGAGAATTTTATAAACCAAGGAAGAATAATAGTTCACCAAGCATAGACATCTAAAAATCCTTTTGTGTTTCCATGGCAAGCTCACTACACATTTTGTTCATACTATCTCAAAAAATGATGTCATCTACATAAACCATGACAATCAACCAATTTTCTATTTTTGTCTTAATGTAAAGATTTTTTCCTACCATTCCTATTTTGAATCGTTGTTGTTGTAGATATTTGTTAGGTCTTGAATATTGGGGTTTGGGAGCCTTCTCTAGCCATAAATTTGCATACATTATCCTTATTTTTTGATAATAAGTACCCTTCTAACTATTTAATGTATGCTTCTTCCTCTAGATTTCCATTGATAAAGTTTTACTTGACATTCATTTGATAAAATTTGAAATTATTGAAACATGCCAAAATCATTTTGATAGCTTCTAGTCTTGCAACAAGGGAAAAGGTTTCCTCAAAATCAATAACTTCAACTTGAGCATAGCCTTTGCAAAATAGCCTTGCTCAAATTCTTTTTACTTGATCATCTTCATTTAAAATGTTTATGTAAATCCACATGGTGCTAATCACATTTTTATCCTTTGATCTTGGAGCAAGTTCTCATGTCTCATTCTTTTTCTTCCATGCAGATCATCTCTTTTAGATGTTCATTTGTATGTAATCTCTCCTTTTGAGGCCTTTCTTGATCCACTTTAACATCGATACTTTCTACAATTATGCACAATTTTTATTGTAACATCTATAATCCTTTCTTCCTGATGAACAACCAAGAAAGATACCTTCATCAACTTTGGAGTAAAATTTCCCAAATCCTCATAATCTCTTTTTATGCATCACTTTCTCTTGAAAACTTTGAAGTATTTGATTGTTGTTGGTCTATCCTTCCATGGTTCATAAGGTGTTTTGTTGCTATTGATTATGATATTCCCTCTATTCAAAATGTAGACTACAATGCTGACTTCACTCCAAAACTTGTCTGATAGCTTTGCTTCATTCAACATTGTTCTAGCCATCTCTTGTATGGTTTGATTCTTCGTTTCTACCCATTAGAGAAAATTTCAGCCTAAAGTGGTCTCGCTAGTAAAAAATGGTGAAATTAGTGACTAGGTGACTAAAAAAGTCAGTCACCACAACTTTTCCAAGTGAAATACTACAAAACATTAGCAATATTAAGAGACCCAATTAAAAATGACTAACATAAATGACTATTTTAGTCACCAATTAAAATATACGACTAGCTAATAAGTAATACTACTAACAATGACTAAGATAAATGGCTAATTTAGTTTAGGAAAAAAAATTGACTATCTAACAAAAACTACAATAATATGAATTAGTCGTTTATGTTAGTCATTTTAATTGTGTCACTTCAACAATCTAAACTTACAAGTCATAGGGGATTCAAAGGTTGTTTTAGATTGGGTGAAAGGTTATACTTCCTTGTACACTTATTTATTGGATCAAAGGATGATTAAAATTATGGAGCTTATTAAAATCTTTAGGGTTATACATTTGAGCACATTCACAAGGAATCAATTTCAAAGGTTGACAAATTATAGAAAAGGGGAGTGGGCCAACACCTCCTTTTGTAACACAACATGACCACCTATACATGTGGCAACAACCTTTCCAACTTATTTAGTTGGTTGAACATATATTTCACATTTCTTCTTCGTCTTGCAAAGTGGTAGTGCCAAGGAGAGGGTATGAAATTTGATCAAAGAATGTTCACTTAGTACCACTACTAAATTTCCTTCATGCAACTTGCATGATGATAAATGGATGAGATTTGAATGTTACAAACGTGTAAGTAGTCCACATTCAACTTTGTTGTCTTCATTTTCCTTAGTAACAATGACAAGTTTGAGTATTTCCTTTATTTATCATCGCAAACACATAACTCTTTGTTGTCCTAAACATAGTTAATATTGTTGGTGTATGATCTCTTAATTGTGGAATGGTCTCTTGATGATGATAATGAAATCTCAATCTCCAATGCTCATGAATATGATGAATGAATTATCTAATTCCTTACTTGTATAAACAATTTATGATTCATTTTCTATTTTTATTGTGCCATTGTATATATGCTTCACTAGCATCTCATGCTATATGGTTAATTGAGCAAGATTTATCTTTAATTTTTATTTTATAATTTGGTTGCATGAATAAGCATAGTTGTGTAATTAAAATCATTCAAAATTTGTTAATAATCATGGTTTGTTTGACTATTCGCGCACTTATCCCTGACCTTTTACTTTGAGAGTGAGTAGTGTCAAATGACTAGTCTTTGTTAAGGAACTTCCTTTCATTACTCAATGACCTAACTTAGCTCCATATTTAAGGATTCCCCCCAGATAAGGATATCCTTCTTGTAGTCTAAAGAGTGAGAGAAGGCCACCAAGGTGACATTGGGTGGCTTGCTTGATGGGTGGGGTCAAGACTTCTTTTTTCTATGAGTGTGTTTGAGTGGAGATACAATTTAGAAAAATGCTTACAAGAAAATTAGTTTCCTTTTTTCCATCACCTAAACCACTGCCAATAAAATCACGTGCTTTTAATAAAATATCATTTTGATAAATAATTAGTTCAATAAAATTTAAAAAATAAGATTATTATTATTATTGTTATTTTTTGTATATGAGAGAATTGACAACTATAGCATATTTGTACTTAAGGATTGATTCTATCCACTACCACAATCACCTCCAAGTGTATCCACATTGCCTCACATGTGTCACACTGAGCTAATCGAAGTTTAAGCCAATAACATCATAAGAAATGCCTTAACAACCCATTCTATCATCAACTAATCTACATCATGGAGAAAATTAAAAATGACTTTTAATATTAAAAAATATAGCTAATTTATTTGATTTGAAAATCAGTTTTAACATCTAATTTGAGGAAACTCCATAAAATAAAATTTAATGTGAAAAATGTTAAGAAAAATAAAGTTTGGGTAAATCATAAAAATAAAAATAAGTATAGTGAAATATAAAATTAATAATTATAATTATAATTAATAATTCAATCATTTTACTCCTAATTTACCAAGTGTCAAAGACATAAAATCTCTTCATATATAAACCTTTTTTAAAGTGAAAAGAGATTTGATCCCCTCTACCCTTGGTAAATCCAAAATGAAGATCTAAAATTAAGATAGATCAAAGCTAGTTTTATATCAATTTATGTAATTGAAAGTAGAGAATTATTATTTTAATGAAAAGTTACTTTCAAAAATATTTGTAATTTCCTCAATTTTAAAATAAAGCCATCCTAGTTCCATTTTAACTCCGGATCTATCAAGCCACGAGAGGGATCACATCTCTTGAGGTGCAAACCTCTTTTTTGAGTGCAAAACTTGAGGAAATGTTTGTACCTCGAGAGATTTGATCCCTCTCGGTGCTTGATAGATCTGGAGTTAAGATGGATCTAGGTTGGTTTTAGTCATGTGTAGCCAAAGAAAATCTAACGAACATATGATTAATTTTATCAATAATACGTAAATTCATCTAATATTAATATAATCATTTTAAATATGCTAATATGTCTCAGATTAATCTGTATATTTCAATTTTAAATTTGCTTAGTTGCCTCAATTTGTTGTGATGATAATAACTTTAATGATGAAATATAAATTTTGAATGCAAAGGGACAATGTAATAGTGTTGAATGATAGAAAATGTGAATAATAAGAATATAGTCAATTACAAATAGTCTTCATTGTGGTTAATCTAAAACTATTTTCTTCTATTATTCTTATTGTCGCCCTTTTTACTTTTGTCATCTTTTCATATTTATTGTCATATTTCCATCTTGATTATATGAAAAGGACAAGTTAAACCATAAACCATTTAAATCTTTAGTGTTAAGAAATTTACTGCATAACATAAATAATTAATGAGAGGAATAAATATAAAAATAACCAGCAACAACCATAAACACATAAACACAAATGTTTATCCAGGAAAACCCCAAATCTGGGGAAAAACCCAACCTAATAAGATCTTATTAGCATTGGCCAAAACCTTGGCCAATCCGACCAAGTGAACCTTCACTGCTCACCTCCAGGTCTTGCATTACAATGAAGTCCTTCTAGCCTTTTCTAAGCTCTATTACATATAATACCACAGACAGAATATTATGGGTGCCCAATACCATGTGCCCCAAAACCATCACTGTTTAACCTGGTCAACTTTGACTCTATCCTGAGTCAAGCTTACTTAACAATTCCCCCCTTAAACTTGACTTGGGGTTCCTTGACTAACTCTAGTCAAACCTGCTAAGTGAGACAGTCCCGCTCACTCTACCTCTTACCCCCCTCAGAGTTTTTACCTGGGGTATTGTTAACACGACATCCCCCTATCACCTAGGTCCAACCCAAACTTTACCAGTGATCACCGAGGGGTACACATGCCTTACCAGGTCTTACAGTAGTATGCCCATTTACATGCAATAATTTTGACTTCATTAATTAATTAATTAATTAATTAATTAATTTTATTTTTTTTTTTTATTGCTGCTGCAATTCTGATCCATCCTCTCTCAATTTGATTTGCTCAAAAACTTCTATCAAACCACTCCAACTAAGAGCCCGACGAGAACCTTGTAGATTCCAGCACCGGTGGCCTCACGTAGCAGAAGACGAACAATTTTAATATTACCAAAGGTATCTCTCAACCTTATTTAAATAGCCGCATGAATCTCAAACAATTCGTCAGTATGTTCCAAACTAGTAAATATCGCAAATGCACTGCGATCCTTGGCAGTTACGACACTATCTTCGCCACATTCTCCTCGAGGTTCTTCCGCGTACGATTGTTCCACCATTATTTTCCATACCCAGATCTGAAAAAAGGCTGCATTGATCTCATTAGGCACTATAAACCCCTGGCGTCAAAGAATCTCTTTGAAACAAATATCTGGCTCTGATACTAGTTGTTAAAAAGTTGTTAAGAAATTTACTGTATAACATAAATAATTACCGAAAGGAATATATAAAAATAACCACTAACAACCATAAACACATAAACACAAATGTTTATTTGGGAAAACCCCAAATCCAAGGATAAACCCAACCTAATAAGATCTTATTAGCATTGGCTAAAACCCTGGCCAATCCGACCAAGTGAGCCTTCACCGCTCACCTCCAGGTCTTGCATTACAATGAAGTCCTTCCAGCCTTTTATAAGCTCCATTACATATAATACCATGGACAAAATACTATAGGTGCCCAATACCATGTGCCCCAAAACCATCATTGTTTAACCTAGTCAACTTTGACTCTATCCCAAGTCAAGTTTACCTAACATTTAGCTCAATCTATTGTAGTAAACATCATTCCTTGTCTCTCCTTCTCTCCAATATTAATAGGTTGAATTACTATAACACAAAAACTAATGTACACTGTCAATAATTTTTTGTGCTTACACTAAAATCAATGCACAATGTTAATCAAATCACTTTAAAATTAATGTACCATCATACATCCGATTACATCAAAACAAAAATCAACATTTACACTTAAATTAATGAATCTAATGCCACTGAAATCAATGCACAATGTTAATCCAATCACTTTAAAATTAATGTACCATCATACATCTAATTACATCAAAACCGAAATCAACATTTATACTAAAATTAATGAATCTAATGCAAGCAATTAAATAATATTAGAAAAAAAAGTTTACACTAAAATCACTACATCTACTGAAAGCAATCAAATATGATTAGAAATCGACATTTACACTCAAATTAATTCATCTAGTGCACGCAATAAAATTGGATTATAAACCAACATGTACACTGAAATTAATGCACCTAGGGAAAGTAAGCAAATAGGATTATAAAGCAACATCTACACTGAAATCAATGCATCTAGTGCAAGCAGTAAAATAGGATTAGAAATCACCATCTATATTGAAATCAATGCATTTAGTGCAAGCAATCAAATAAGATTAGAAATCACCATCTACATTGAAATCAATGCATCTAGTGCAAGCAATCAAACATTATTAGAAATCAACATCTACATTGGAATCAATGCATCTAGTGCAAGCAATCAAATAGGAATAGAAATCACCATCTACATTGAAATCAATGCATCTAGTGCAAGCAATCAAACATTATTAGAAATCAACATCTACATTGGAATCAATGCATCTAGTGCAAGCAATCAAATAGGAATAGAAATCACCATCTACATTGAAATCAATGCATTTAGTGCAAGATATAAAATAGGATTAGAAATAATCTACATTGAAATTAATTCATCTAGTGAAAGCAATCAAATACCATTAGAAATCAACATCTACACTAAAATCAATGCATCTAGTGCAAGAAATCAAATTGGATTAGAAATCACTGTCTACATTGAAATGAATGTATCTAGTGCAATAAATATTCTTCCCTGTCCCCCCCATATATATCTATATCTCTCTCCATCTCTCCTTATTTTCCACTCTATCTCAACCCCCCAAACAAAAATGCTATTTCAGTTCATATCTATCAATCTCTTTGTCCCTTCCTCCCTCTCTCCATCTCTCTCTTCTTCCCTCTCTTCACTTTCCATATATATCTCTATCTCCATTTGCCTCTCTATCACCGTCAAAACATACACTCTATTTCTTCAATCTATCTACCTATCCCTCCCTCCTCCTCTCTCTCTCCCCCCCCTCTCGCTCTCCCCCACTTCTATATCTCTTCCCTACTTCTTTCCTCTCTCCCTCTCTCTCCACCTTTCTCTCTATATTTCTTTCTTCTTACCTCTCTCCCTAGCCCCCTCCAACTCCATCTCTCTTTCCCTGCCTCACTCCACTCTCTCACATCCTCTCTCTCTTCCTTCCTCTCTCTCTCTCTCTCTCTCTCTTCAGCCTCCAATTCTATTACTATATCCCTTCCTCTCTCCTTATCTCCTCCATTCTCTCCATCTCTCCTTCTTTGTCTTTATATCAACCCCAAACATACACGCTCTCTCTCTGTATCTCCATTGTTACTCCCTCTCTCTCTCCACTTCTCACTTTATATGCATTTCTTCTTCCCTCCCTCTCTCCCCCTCCAACTCCATCTCCCTATCCATCCCTCTCCCCTCCTCTCTCCCTCCCTCTCTCCTTCTCTCTCTCTCAAACCTTCTCTCTCATACTTCCTCTTTCTCCCTTTCTCTCCTACCTCCCTCTCTCTTCCCCCATCACTCTCTCTCTCTCTTTTCCCTCTAATACTCTCTCTTACCCCATCACTCTCCTTCTCTCTCTCAAGTATTATCTCTCATTCTTCTTCTCTCTCACTCTCTCTCTCTCTCTACCCTCTCTCTCTCTCTCTCTCTCTCTCTCTCTTTATTCCTCCTCTCCCCTCTCCTTCAGTTTATCTCCATCTCTCCCTTGTCACTCCCCCTATCTCTCCACCTCTATAACTTTATGTCTTGTTTCTTACCTCCCATATATATAGAGTTAATATATATCATGATATATTAATATATATTATAATATAAAAAATTTAATATTGGATTAAAACAAAGTTATTATATTTAATATTATTAATATTACGATATATTAATATGAATATTAGATTTAAGCGGGCTCAACTGCAACTGCTCCAAACAAGGGTTACGTTAATCACTGCCCTTGCTCCTTTGTAATCGTCGGATCCCTGCATACGTGCTGTCATTCTCCACCACCTGTTGGCAACCCTCCGTGCCTCCTATTGTCAACGCTATTTTCAGTTATCTCCGAGCCTACTGTATCATGGAGGATATGGAATTAGAGGAGGTGGATTATTCCTCCGACCCTAACCCCAATATCCCTATATTTTGAAGCCCTAACCCTACACCAGCTATATCTGCTCACCGGGAATCGTCTGTTTCGTTTCGTTCTGTCTCTCTTCCCATCGTGACCCTGCCTAGACAATCTTCATCCAACCTCCCCTTCGCTGCCCTCTCCATTGACTCCCCTGAGCTTGACCGCCCTCCGCTCTTGGCCATGACCCTCCATCTTCTTGCTGTTTGTTCTCCATCATCCCAACACTTCGAACCCTCGCCTTCGGAGGACCTATTGCACTCGCCGCTATTTACACTTGCATTTTGGATCAACTAATCCGTGGTTCCTGAGAAGATCTTATCTGAGCCTGGTATTCCCTCCACCACTGCAATGACATCTTCATCATCAATCCCATTCGATTGTTTTGGGACCCAGGGCTCTCCAGACCCTCTACAAGACCACCCAAACATGCCGAGATTGGGCAAGCGAAAGATTAAGTGTGTGAAGGCCTTGGGAAAGGACCTCACCCTCAAATTTGGGGAAGGTTTGAACATGGGAGAGGTTTTTAATATCGCTGGTAAGGTTCTGGTGGGTAGGGTTCAGGGTCATGCCTACTCCGTGGTGCGACTTAACCTTTGGGTAAAGGAAATTTGCGGCAACATATTCAAAGATCTTCAAGAAGTGCAGACCCTGCCCCATCGCTGGTTTGCGCTCCATTTTTTGCAAGAGGAATACACCAACTAGGTAATTGCAAGATATTGACACATTGAAATGGCCTTGGTCATGTTGAAGCAATGAAGCCCACTTTTCGACCCTAAAAGAGAATAGATTGGCGATGGACCATTATGGGTTAGATTGCCTGGACTCCCATTGCAGTGTTGGTCTGAGGATGTGTTTTTCCGTATCGTGAACGTGCTGGGTACCTATTTGGACTACGATAGGTCCTATATCCAATCCAGGAACAGGTCTCTGGAACGCATACTGGTACACTTGGATATGAGAGAAGGATTAGAGGAGAAAATCTCTCTACAATGGAAGAATTTCACCAGGATTCAAATCCTGGACTATGAAGGAGTCACTTTCAGGTGCTGCAAGTGCCACAAAGTTGGACACTTATTCAAGGAATGGCCATTGGTGCGAAGGGACTCAGACTGTCCAGAAGGACTTGAAGGTGAGATTGCTAAGGCTCCTGCATCCGTTCCAGGGTCGTCTCCTCTGGCTGCCTCATCAATGCATAAGAAGGGGTCTCCAAATCATCTTCCAAATACAAGTGCTCCTCATCCCCCTCCCCGCCAATGACCCGATCGAGGGCTACTGCTCGCTCCTCGGGTACTCCTCCTTTCCCTGACTCTGTATTTATTTTTTCTCCTGCATGTTTTGCACTGCATATGCACTCTACATTTGCATCGGATCAGGATTTCATCCCCTCCTCTATCCCTTGTCCCCTTGACTCACATCATTTGGTCCTCTCGACCACTCCCCCATCCTTCCCTCATGATCCCCCACCCTCCTCCGCTACTATGCCTTCTTCCCACGATGGTCTTCCCCACCCCTACAACCTCAAGCCCCACCTCCCCCTCTTTGAGATCAGCTCTATATCCTCTGGTTTGGGTATGACTTCCCCATCTCAGCCCCCTAAATCCATTAGAGGCCGTAAATCCCATCTATCTAAAGCCATCCTATTAGCCGGGGTGGAAGTGGATTCGAGTAGACAATCATCACTTGATCAAGTTCTTAAAGCTTTGAACACCCTTCCTAAATCACCCCCATGAAGTGGGTCTCCTTTAATTGCAGGGGCCTAACTAGCTTACCCAAAAAGCTAGCCCTCAGACGACTTTTTGAATCTGAGATTGTAGACATAATTTTCCTTCAAGAAACTTTGGGTGAGGCTGACCTTACCTCCTGTATTCTTCGTTCCTTGAAGCCTGGATGGATCTTTCAATCCCTTGATGTCATAGAGAGATTTGGAGGACTGTCCTTGGGATATAATCCTAGTTCTATTAACCTCAAGGCCTCTTGGGGTGGAGCTAGTTTTATTGGCATGGACATTTTTTCATTAGAATTGGGGATGGATCTTCGTTTGATCAATGTATATGGCCCTTGTCAATATAGAGAGGCCTCCTAGAACTGCCTCCTCAACCTATCCCTCACTACCTTCGATAATCTCATAGTATGCAGTGACCTGAACTTCTCCTTAGGATTTTGGGAATCATGGCGGACAAATGCACAGGTGGATCCGCTCTCAAAGACTATGGAGATGTTGCTTGAATAGCACCATCTGACGGATATTCCCATGGTAAAACCTCTCCCCACCTGGTGAAATCAGAGAGTTGGTGAGACAACTTGCACCATCTAACAGATATTCCCATGGTTAAACCTCTCCCCACTTGGTGAAACCGGAGAGTTCGTGAGGTAGCTCTGGCCAGGAGACTGGATTGATTCTTTATGAAGGACTCTCTGATACGAAAACTTCCCTTATATAGATAATGGGTTGGTTCAGGTGGTTTATCGGACCATTCCCCCATTTTTATGGAGATCACTGACCAGGCTTAGAAACCAAAGGCACCATATAAATTCAACTCCACCTAGATTTTGGGCCCATCCTACATTCAAATGGTCTCTGATTTCTAGTTATCCAACCCTCCATCCATGGGAAGAACTTTGGCAGAAGGTTTCTACTCCAATCTTACTAAACTCAAGAGACTCTCCATAAATTAGGCTAAGGAAAAAACTAAGAGGGATGACCAAACCCTCGGTGATATTGAATAGTCATTGGCCACTCTTCTGGATGGTCAGGTTCGAGGGTTCACTTTTGCAGAGGCAAAGACACAACTTATAAATTTGGAAAATCAGAGATCAAAAAATTTGAAGGAGAGGGAAGAAACTTGGCGGCTTTGGAGTCGAGCTGTTTGGTTAAAAGCAAGAGATGAGAACACCAAGTTCTTCCGAAAATTTTCCAAGGGAAGGAAGGTCACCAATACTATCTGGAGTATGCCCATGGAAGACGGGGGAACAACAACAACTTTTAATTAGCTCTCCCACCTTGGCAACTCTCATTTCCAAAAACTCTTCAAAGCACCTCTTGGTGTTTCCCTTGCTAAAATTGTTAGAATTGCAGGACATTTCCCCAGATTTGTGGACTTGGAAACGAATGAGGAGCTCACATCCCCTATCACTTAGGCGGAACTAAAAGGTACTCTGAAATGGTTCAAAAAAGATAAGAGTCTAGGGCTAGACGACTGGACAATTGAATTCTAACTTGCTTTTTATGAGACCATTGGACAAGACCTACTTAAGGTGGTGGAGGAATGCAGGACTAGTGGGCACTTGTATGAGGCCATTAACACCACTTTCATAGCCCTAATCCCTAAATCTGACTCCCCCACATCTTTCAATGATTTTCTTCCTATCTCCTTGTGTAATTGTCTATATAAAATCATTGCCAAGATCCTTGCTAATCGATATAGGCCCATCCTATCCTGCCATATCTTGTTGGGTTGTGTTATATTCTTTCCACGACTAGCCACCATAG
>APFE030281872.1:0-10924 GCA_000404065.3 Pinus taeda | reverse complement strand
ATATATTGATGTAGCTTAGGTTGACTATTATGTTTTGGTTCATTATTATGTCTTGTTTGCAGATTAAGTATATCCAATAGATATTAAACAAAACCAGGTAATGACTTTGTTTCATATCTATTCCTTAATGAAAATATACACTACCTAAATTAAAAAAGTTAACCTGTTATAAGATGTGAAAAGACCATAAAATTCTTCCATGGTTTTTTTCCATGATGTTCATAATGAATATTTGTGTCTTTTACCTTGTAAATGAGTGCAGAGTTGGCTTATTCTGGTTTTGAAATGCAATGCAGGAACTTTCAAAATATCCCATACCTCAACGTCCTAGATCCCCACTCTCTCATCTCCGTATATACAGGTTTATGTAGACATAACTGAATTTCATGATAGGGAAATTAGTGTATTAGGTTACTTTCTTCAGAGCACCCCTGCTCTAGAGATGATAGAACTTCGTTTAATTGATGACTTGAAATATGACGATCCACGATATGTAAATTTTTTGGAGGAAGTGATGTATTTGAATATATTTTCAAATCAATCAAGGATATTGGTATGAGAATCTTATTTTTAAATACACGCTTCAAAATATTTAAACCATTGACCAGTAAAAATGCTTTCGGGCTTCATTTATTTATTTTTTTCCTGTTTTTTTCTGTACGGAAGGGTATGACCAATGCAGATTGTATGTGGATATGAGGACGTGGACATCAGTGGAATGACCTGCTTAGTCTTGGGAAACATCGAGTATGGAAATAGATGGCAGTCTCATTGAGTGGGTATGCGACATTTTGTCCCATTTTCATTTTGTTCATCATTCGTTGTTTGCGTTGGTTCTAATAGTCAAATTTTTTTTTCTAAGTAAAGGCTAAATCTATTAATAAAGAGAAAATATTTACAAGGAGGTCAAGACCTCAGAGGAGGCCGAAGCCATTCAATAACACTGACCCAGAGAACATAAGACTAGATAACTAGATGACCAGATAACCCGATAACCCATTTCCGGGATTGAGATGACCCAATACATAATTCCCAGAGTGCATACATACAAAAAAAGTTGGCCAAGGTGGTAAAAAACATTACAAGACATGTGAGAATTGTGGCCATGATATTTTCTATGCTTCCCTGATAACCATATGCAAAACTGAACAAAAATAAGGGCCTGCTAGACTTGCCGAGCCAGGACCTGATACAGAGCGTATGACCATGAGAGCTGATAACTATGCCAAGCCAAGACCTGATACAAAACATGATGGCAAAAGCCAGAATAGAATAACACATAGGATAGAAGAATCAGAAGGGAAACTGCAACAGTAGGCGTGGTTCCGAAGGCATCATGCATTTTGCAGAGGGTCTCGAGCGTCCTTCTCCACCCGGCATGGAGAGCCCATCCACATGTCATCGACATTGTCCCCGGCGCCCGTGTCACTGCCACCTGAAGGAGCTACCAGACACAGATTGCAATCAGATGGGTCCACCAGATCGACCGCTGTCAAATTGTTCTGAGCATTGTCTTCTGGAAGCTTAGGGACCTCAGGAACGTTCCCCTTAACCTACAAGTCACCATGATTAAACACAGTTCCTACCTCATCTCCCTGGAGCACGCTGTCATCCTGAGACTGCGAGGGTGAGGTATGGACAGAGATGCTGAGCCTGTCTTCTTCCTCAGCCAGAATGACCGTAATGCTAGCTGAAAGAATCGGCCTGTTGAGACGACTGTGAAATTTAAAGTGGGTGGTTTGGAATGAATTATGCGGGAAGGGCTTACCATGATCAGAGGATGAGGAAGCCGATGCCAGAGGTATGATGTTCTGGGGAGCAGGCTGAGAATGACCGCGATTACCACCAGTGCCTCCATGGCGAGAGCAACGACGGCGACGCACCATCGTCAAGAGAACGAAGAGACCTGAGGGAAGAGACGAACAGGACCAAACAGAACATGAATGAAGGTGGGCAAGCTAGGTAAGGAGCTTACACCGGAGTAACCACTTGGCTACCAGAGAAACACAGGGATGTAGGAATAAGGACAGGCTGATGAAGAGCGACCGGGTAAGAATGACAGCCGAAACCACAGACGAAGCCATTAAAATAACAACCTGCGAAGAGTCTCGAACAGGGAGCGCATTCAATACCAAATGCTTGACAAACTGCCGGTACAGAGAGTGATTCATATCATCAACAGGAGGAGATTGAAGGCCGTGCAGGATTGCCAGGTGCATATCCAGCTCCCTGCTTGACATGAACCTACATTGAATGAGCCTCGAGAGCACCCGCATTCGGGTTAATAGTCAATTTTAATTATTTATATCTTTTTCATTTATATCATTAACATTCCATGTTCCCTAGGCAAGGCAACATATTTGGTTGCTTTAAATGAGAAACCTGTAGGATTAGGATGTTCCCAATGAGTTTTGAACATTTTTCCAATATGCCTTGTTGATTTTGGATTGTCATTGTAGGTTATTGCTTTAATTGTTATCTGGTTTGACATTTGATCGACAACGAAATTCCATGCTTTTATAAATTATTTGTATGTTAATTTTTTAATGTATTTAAGAAATTTGTCTTCAGTAGCCACACTTCAAACAATGGATTTCACACTACTAGGTTTAAGGTTTGGGTTATGTGTTTGGTTAAAATTTCCGAAGATTTATATCATATCTCAAGTGTTAGGTTTGGGTTATTTATTTAGTCAAAATTTCCCAAGATTTATATTGTATCTCAACCTTTTTAAATTCATGCATTTATGCCAGTCGAATGTAGCACATCACGACAAGGATGAGCCCTATTAAGCTCACCAACTCTATTACTATGCTTCATGAATCATAATTCAAATGGGCTCTGAATTTGGTTATTTTCCTTGACTAAATAGTATTAAGAAAAATCCTCTCATTCAAACTCAACCCCAAGTCATATCCAAAACTTTGACATGTGAATAACATTGGCTCAGTAGCAAGTTTGACACCCAAGTCCTTGCAAGTCAGACAAGACTGTCCATTTTTTAAAAAAGTTGATCACATCCTTAAATTGTTAGCCCTTGGACTCCTTCATTAAAGAAAAGATCATTCTATGATCTTGATAATTGGTCTATCAAAACGTGGATGGGACGAAATATGAGTTAAGGAGTAGTGAAAGAAATTTTCTTTGACATTTCCTGTAATATTTTTAACTTTGGGGGGCATATCACGTGACACTACCATCACGACACCAAATTTTTTTGGTAAAGTTCCACTGCAAGAGGCATCCACTGATTCACGTTTCTCAACCCATGACCATAAAGATGATTCTTCCTGAACATTTTTCCTAGATGATGATAATGATATATAGTCCATATCATCATAAAGTATGGATTTTCTTTCTTCACCCATGCTCCACCTTCCCCCTCCCAATTGTATATAAGCATCAGTTTCTCTTGCATGCTTCCCTGCAATTGCAAAGTTATACCCGTACCTGAAATCCTCGTCTTCATCTTGGTTCTTATGTTTCTCTTCTTCTTCTAAGCTAAGCAATCAGAAAAACATTACCTCCCTACCACCACAAATAGATAAACCATTTTCCTACACTATCTTTCAAGCTCCACAAGAGGAATACTAAACAATTCTCGAGTTGTTTCTCCCTCTCCAATCACCATAACAACATCTTGATTTGGACTAGATCCATCTGTTAGGTCTGTAAGATTGGATTCAAAACTATCAAGGTCCTTCAATGGTGGGTGTTATAGACATATTTGGGCACTACAAACCCAATCTCATATGTCCATAAACCAAGGACTTCTAAGCCCCTAAAAGTGTTGTTTCATACCCTAAAGGAACAAGGTCAGCTGATTACATCATCCCCCAGAAGTTCTCCCTGAAAAACTACTCAGAACTAGTCAAAACTGGACCATACAGACTGCTTAGTGCTAAGGGTGCGATGCATCTCACCTACTACATGTAGAAAGTGCGATGCATACTGAAAAGCCCTTCTATAGGGTGCGATGAGCGAGAGCAGACAAATGGCACAGGTAGTTGGCTAGGTGGAAACCCAGAGAATCTTCTAGGAACTGCCCATTTGACACTTATCTCTCTGAATTCCCCCAAGGATGAGTAAGAGATCATGAAATCTCCAAGTGGAACCAAGAACTAGCAGAGAAATGACACTAATCAAAATCCTAGAAGCTGGCTCACCCTCCTGCAAATATCTATCTATGGATCCCTCATCCTAGAGATCTAGAGGCTGGAATTTTGTATCTTGTAAGGAAGTGCCGTTGGTTTCTTTGTGCAACATTGTATTTTTGGGTGATCTATCTTTTCATGAGGTGAAGAGGGCTTTCATGCTGGGAGGATGGCGCTGGATCAAATAGCTTGTTTGTAATCCTCTCTTCTACTACTTCTATCAATAAAGCTATTTGAGTTTTCCTCCATATTCTTGTATATTTTTGAATCTTGTATTGATATATGCATTTGTATGGTAATATACATCTGATCCTATATTGTTTATGGTTATAGATCTCTATTCTTTGATGGTATTATGCTGCTTTGACTCTACAGGTATTCTTTGAAGCAGGACAAGTAAGGAAGGAGTGACGAAGCTCTGTCAAAGAAGGAAGGAAACAAGCAAGGAGCCAAACGAAAGACTAAGGTCAGTACTCTCTACTTCTCTCTCATCTATCTCTCATAAAGGAAAACACAAGTAACTTTAGTTTGTTTGTTTCTAAGATAACTACCCGTCTTAGTGGGACTAGCAGCTTTGAATGGACACTAGTTTTCCCGATAATAGTGGGGCATCTCCACATATTGAATGAAAGGGAGGGACACCTGAATTTCCAAATCGAAGAAAGGTAGCTCCCCGTCCATTCACATAAGCATATGAAAGGAGAAACCAGTCTGACCAAACTTTGAGAACTTTCATCACTCTCTCCTCCAAGGATGCCATAATATAAATGTCATTACACTAATTATGATATATTTTTTTTACGAGTAAAAATTACCAGTCGCCTTGCTAATTGATGACCAATAAGGGGCTTGATCTTAATACATGATCTATTTTCATCATTACTATCCCCAACATGTTCTATTATTTAGAGTGAGATTTCGTGAATTGGTAGGCGTGTTTTTCCACATTTCTATTTTTATATCCCACACAATTGGAATCCTGCTACATTTGGCCTCCTCTACTTCCCTCAGCTACATTTGTTAAAGAGGGTACAAAACACTAATGATATGTTCTTTTTCCATAATTTCTTCTCATTTGTTGGATGAATTCTGTGGAAATTTTATTCATGCCAATTATGTGGCAGGAAATAATGTTCAATTATTCTTTTTTATCATCTTTTGTTTATGAGTCAACACACTTCTATTGTACTAATTCATTATGACTATGTCATGTAAAGATCAAGTTGAGTGGGTTTTACATTTGATTTCCACTATAGTTAACAAATGAATATATAAGTTTTCTTGTTAGGTTGAATGATGGGACAACAAACTTTGATTTCCACCAATGCTCTCTTTTTCATATACTATCACAAGTGCACAAATACAAACTCACTTTTCTTTTTACATGGATAAGTAAATGATGAAAACTTTGTATTTTATAGTGACAATGATAACTATGTATTGGAGCTAGACCTTGAGCCCTTCAATTCATCCTTTCCTTACCCAACACAACCATATCCTATTGGTAACAGAGTTCAATTTCTGAACCAACATTTGTCTTCAATTCTATTTCATGATAAAGAAAGAACACATCCATTGTTGGATTTCCTTCTAGCACACAACTACCAAAGTCATGTCATTTTTCTTTTCTTGGTTAGTATATTGTTTCATTGTGTTTGATAGTTAATTAATTATTATTCTATGCCAATAAATCTCTATCAAATAGCAGAGAAGGATAACCTGGTTGTTTTAGAGATATATAATATGAATTAATTAAAAATTCAAGGGTTATTTTGATTCTCATATTTCTATTTCACTTCTTTAGAGAAGACTATATATTCAAATACCAATTCAACTCAATCCAAACTAAAATGGAGAATCCTAGTTATGAAGATGTTTCTCTCTCATACCTTATAATGAGATTATTTTTTTGAACTATATTTGAATTTCATTGATAATAACGTGGATTTATGTATTTCTTTTAGCACCAAATTGAAATCATGGTAAAAATACAAATATCCCATTAAATATGACCTAAATACGATTCAAAGAATATCACCTTTAGTCTGAGCATGTGGCAAAGTAATTTATGGGGTGTGAAGTTTTATTAGAGGCATTGTTTGTTTATTTGTTTTGGTTAGAAAATGGTTTTCTCTTGATTTTATGTGACTTTAAATTTATCATATCTAGCATGTTGAGAAATGGGAAAGAATAATGTGTGACATTTATCTTGCAAAAATTGAAGTTGAATGAAAGGATAAAGAGTTTAACTAAGCTACAATCCGCTTTGGTAAAGGTAGAGGGACATCTTAAAAATTTATCTAAGAATACACCATATACATAGTTTGAACATAAGTAATATATGGCTTTTTCATTTGCAAATATGTTCTTTTCTCTATCCAAGATATCACAACAAGACAAATATTGATATTGTAGAAATTGTTAGAGGACCTCATTGAGGTCAATTTTTCTAATGTTCTAGTTGATTGATACATTCTCCTGACATGAAAGCTTTAAATATGAATTAATATGTTACCAAAACAATTATATTAAAAATTTATACATATAAAAGATAAAAAAAAAAAAAAAAATAATGCCAATTCCTTCATTTGATTGTTACTTGACTCTGGTGTGGGCAGGTTACATGAAATGTGACTAGAAAAAGTATGGGGAGACAATATAGAGATCATGTCTTGGATATGATTCATTTGTTGTTGGAGATCCTTCAGGGACTTCAGCCATCGACTTTGGAAATGTTTCTAGTAAGTATTCCTATGGTTTTTAATGTTGTGATTCTTTCATGTCATGGTTATTTTGGGCAAGCAAATGTTTTAGGAATGCGTGATAAGATATCGATGGACAGGTAAACAATTTTTTTATAATTGCAATGTCCATTCCATGATATCCTCTCTTTATTGTTTGATTGTATTTTGAATGTTTATTTCGATTTTTCTTTGTATTTTAACTATGAAATTGAAAGTACTTGGTATCATGTGTGTTTAAACAACAACCAAAGCTTGAAAATGAAATTAATATTACACGATATTGATTGAAATCCTTTTAACTATTTTTTATTGAAATATTTTCATGATTATTAGAAAAGTTTACTTTCATGTTGTTACTTGAGAACATGTTGTTTATATAATTGACCAAGTTCATGCATTAGACAACAAATTGTTGTTGTGAATAAAATGAAAATGACTAGACATCACACCTCAGGTTATCTGTTTTAACAAGTTATTTACAGCTTGAGCTTTTAGCATGTAACTTAGTTGGTATGATTGTGCCTAAGCTTTCCCTGAGGGTTGAATGCTAAGTTACTAAGGTGTTATTTTCTATGGTGACTTTAATTTGTTTATACAGGTCATCTGGCCACATAGTGGCCACTATCGCTCAACTGAAGAAAACGTGTTTGAGTTTCTTGCTCTTATGGGGAAGAATGGCTTTAACATTGTTAATGTTGAGGTATATGTAATATAAATCCTTTATAGTTTACTTTCATTTATATTCTAGTGTTCATCATTTTTCATGTCTTACACTCTGCATTCTAAGTTCTTTTGTTTTCAGAAAATGAACTCAGTATTGGTGGTAAGCAATAGGATTTGAAGGAAGAGGAAAATACTAACACTGGAGCGACAAATGCAAAAAGAGAGAGAAGAGAACCGGTCTAGTGGTACCCTTAAAGTCAATATCCCACATAAGACACACACATAAAGGCTGATGTTCAAGTCTTCATAGTTGGTGGATTCCTGCAATGACTTGAAAACACAATGATAATGTTTTATAGTGATGAAGAAACATTTCATGTGTAAATTGTAGTCCAACCAATGTTAAGTTGGAAGCTCATATTGTAATACTTGACATTTCATATATAATTTCTGTCGTTGAAATTATTTATAGTTGCACTTGATATTGTTTAGTATTTTAACTAACATATGTAAATTTGAATTTTCATATTAGATGAACCAATTCACATTTTATGATGTTTTTTCAATTTAGTCGCAAAATCATACTAATTAATCTATGTTGATTAATAATGAACACATAAAATCAATTTGAAACTACTAAATTAGTAATTTATATTGATTAATGATGAACACAAATAAAATGAACATACGACTAAATTAGTCTTTTATAATGATTATTAATGAAAATAAATTTAAATGAATATAAACTATTAAATTAGTCATTTATATAATGAATATGAAACTACCAATATAATAAATGACTACTACAAATGTTTAATTTTTCATTACAAATGACCAACTAAATTTTGCATATATCGACTATTAGTAGCTAATCTACAATATTTTATAAACACGGAAAAAAATTAGTCATATTTCTTTGGCCATTAATTGTTTTCAAATGATTGACTAAATTTGCATTATATGACTATTAGTAGCTAATTTGCAATATCTTATAAACATGGACCAACATTTTGGTCATATTTCTTTAGTTATTAATTGGTTTTCTCAGTGATCATATAGTAATATATTTTGTTGTATATTTGGTCATTAATTGTGGCAATTAATACTAAATCAATAACTAAATTAATGACCAAATTTATGACTAAACATACTGCTAGATGATAAAATTGAGACAATCATAGTACTAAGTTAAAAATGACTAAAAGTTGGTCGCGTTATAAGATACTGTAAATTAGCTACTACTGGTCACCCACTGAAAAATAGTCATTTATATGCATTTTAGTTGTTGTTTTAGTAACTAATTAGCCTTTTGTACTAGTGTCTTCTAAGGAAAAATAATAAAATAATAGTTAAAATAATAAAATAAGTGTTATTAATTTTGAAGGGAAAAGAAGAAAACTACTTTTTTTAATTGTATTTTTGGCTTATCTCCTTATAGGATTTTACTTAAATTCAAATCTAGACACTCACTGGATGCATAATTAAATTCTACATCCAATGAGTACACATTATGCATACTTTTGAGTAGACCCACACTAATAAAAATTGCAGATACATTAAAAAAATGTGTTGGACATATTTTTTAATGTATCTAGAATTATGAAAGTCATAAATTCAAAAACTAGAGATGAGCTAGAAGAAACGAGAATCGAAGATAAAATAGAGGTAATTAACAAAGTACGAAAAGTATTGACTAAGAATAATTCGATGATGCAACTAGAAAATAAATGTGAGAATTTAGAAGTTCAAATAAAAAAGTTTCATAAAACATTCTTTATACTTCAGTAGAAAGGACTTCCCTCACTGAGGGATTCTCACAGTGAATTAATTCAACACGAAGACTATCAAAAAACATTACATGATATAGAAATAGACAAATCAAAGTTTGTTAAAGTTAAAGGGATTATTAGTGGCCAAAGTTTTCTTCAAGGCATAACAAATAATTTGTTTATCTCACATGAAATTCATCACCTTTTTGTTAGTAAACCAACTTTTGAAAAGTATACCAAGGTAGATGAACCTTACAGGGAGGTAATAAAATTTTCATGTTCAGATGATGATCAATGGGTTAAGTTCATTGAACTTATTAGTTGAGCAACAAGCATGTTTTCAGACAATATTTCTGTAAAAGTAGAATATTCAACAACACAATCAAAGGAATGAAGATTTAAAGCCAGTAGTTGGAAACAACATCCTCAAATAGTGTGAAGTTACACTAAATCAATTCAAGGATCTTTATTTTGAGTCATTATGATTAGGATTATCCAAAATATTTTGGATAAAGTTTTATTTTTATGTAGAATTTGTAATAGACTAGATATATTTTTCAAATACTCCATATATACTTTGTAATTTAAATTACGAAGGGTTGATACTTTGATAGAACCAAGAGACATTGTTGTATTTTGGAAAATTTTGAAGATAATCAAAGGCTTTTGGCTTTAGTTTTTAGTAACATTTATGTTCATGTGAGTTTTCCTATGTGATGGTTTTTGTTATTCTTCATATATTTGAGGTAACATAGAAGTACTGAGTAAGATTATGTTAAGTGTTAACCTCCCGGAAAGCCCACCGCAAAGTTATTATCAATACCGATAATAGCTAATTGAGTAGTTTATTTAAATTAGTGCCTTTACATCAATAAATAGTGCCTTCTTTCATCTCTTAAATATATATGTGTTAGGTATAGAAATATTTCTATACGCTTTTTCTATATCGGATAACTCAAATATTCAGAAAGGATATTTAGTTATCAAATATTTCATCTTTCATATATCACATACATTTAAGGGATTGTATATTGTTAATATTGAAATAAGAAATCTGAGAAATCTTTGAATTTTCTGAATTAGATACATGTAAATGGTTTGAATCATTGATCATCCATTTAGAGTAAATTCCTCACTTTAGATACTTTGGCACAGTTCTCCAACCAAAAACTATCTTAAAAAAATAACCAGAATGAAACTTTGTAATCTCAAGAGATTGAATATAGGTTATTGGTGAAGTTTCCCATCGAGCCAACCAACAACATAAGGAAATATTGTCTTTCCTTATTGTTTGTGATATTTTCTTAATATAAAGATCAATCGAACCTACAAAAAAAATTCATATGTTTTTGTGCTTACCTATCTAAGGCATCAATTTCAATATTAATGGCAACAAGTGGCAATATTTTGATCACAATTAAGTGGTTGAGGTATTGGCAAAGATGTGAGTCGATCAAATATTAATGAGTAAACAAGGAACTCTTTGAAAAACTTATTGAGGTCGACAATGGTTAGTAACCAACAATTATTAGTGACACATTTCAGTTATAAGATAGTTATTGAAATGTTTAACTTGCTAAATAAATGTTATAGA
>APFE030281871.1:0-17058 GCA_000404065.3 Pinus taeda | reverse complement strand
AAACATCCCCAGCCTTTCATTTGAGGTGGTTTTCACCTCTATAGAAGGAGCATCATCAGATCCCTTTCCTTTATTAGGAGCTTTAGATTTACAGTCCCTTTTGTAGTGCCCTTCCTTTTTGCATTTCCAGCACACCACCTTTACAGGTTTTCCTGGAGATTTAGATATCCCACTCGATGCCTTATTTTTGTTTCTGTTCCAGGACTATCCTCGTACATACAAGGCATAACCATTCTGGATCTCCATATTTTTCCGTCTCATATCCTCCATCAACAAGGATGAGACTATTTCATCAAATTTCAAGGTAGTTGCATTGCTACCTATTGCAATAACCAGACTATCCCACGAATCTGGTAGAGAATACAACAAACTAATGCACTTATCTTCATCTAAAATTTTAATATCAACAGATGCTAACTGACTTACCGCAATATTAAATGTGTTTAGATGCTCTATCACTGAGTCTCCATCTTTCATCTTCAGGTTATACAACTTTTTTCGTAGGAACAGTTTATTCACCAGAGACTTAGATTGGTACAAAGTCCCTAACTTGTCCCACAAAGCCTTCACCATAGCTTCCCCTGATACATTCAACAATACAGAATCCGAGACACATAATCATATTGTGCTCTTTGCCTTCTAATCCAACTTCTTCCATTCTTCATCGGACACTCTTGTTGGTTTAGTACCCAGATCTACCATGATCCACTGATCTTTATCCACCAACAGATCCCCCATCTTGAGTTTTCACAACTCAAAACTCTGAACATTGAATTTTTTGATCTTTATCTTTCCACTGCTCTCCATCTTCTTTCACCATCAGAATCAAACTCGTAGATCTCCCATTGAACAAGTTCTACCATAGGCCCGAGCGAAACCCCTCAGCAACAAAGGCGTCCCCTTGAAGCCAAAAACAGCTCTGAAACCAAATGTAGTTTTAACCCCGTAAAGAAATTACCTAAATATGAATTCTAAAACACATAAAATAAACAATGCGAGAGAATAACACATAAAACACATATACACAGAGATTTTCCCCTGGATCCCAAAACCGGGACTACCAGCTTGATTTTTCATTATGTTCCTTTCAATGTTATAATACATATTTATACATGCCAAAACATCCAATACCATGGACTGAAAACCATTGCTTCCAAAAACTTGTGCGAAAATCATGCACAAAAACACAGGTGGGTCCACCCAACCTAACATAGGTTCCAAAACCAAACTTTTCCAGGGCACTACCCCGTACCCCATAGAGTGGGGTTACCTGCACCCCTCAAACTGCCTATGAACCCCCCGATATGTAATTGGCGCAATGAAGGGGGGGCTCTGCCCCCCTTCTAACACCCCGGTTAACTACGTGGGCTAGTCATGGAAAGAATATAACACAACCCAATAATTTTGGGAAATTCCACAATGAGATAGTTTTATTAAAATAATTAATGGGTATTAATCTAACTATGGGTGTAACTTCTAGAAGAAGACGAGGATCAAGAAGAAATGATCTTATCCATTGATTGGCTTCTAATATTGGTCGTTGAATGTCAATGAGAAGATTATTTAAGGAGGCTTGAGGGTCATTTGGAAGACACACCGAGAGTTGGTTAGTTAGATTGAATTGTTGAGCCAAAGAGTAGCACAATGATTTCATGGTGATCACAGAGAGAGGGGCAAGGATAGTTTTGGCCAGAGAATCTTATCTGGAGCTAGACATACACTGTAGAGAGGTAGAAAAAGATGCAGAGGAGGTAACACAATGCCTAGTGAGGGTGACGCAGATCCATGAAGGGATCACACAGAGTCGCGTAGTGCTTTCCAAGAAGAAGTCTGAGATTTTGTTGAGGGTTTAACGTTCTGAGATGAGAGGGCTAAAGTCAAAGCTCCTGAGAGAAAATCGATCCAGCAGAAAGGTGATGCAGTGCCTCAAAGGTAGTGACACAGGCCCACAGGGCAGTGCAATTGTAGTCAGGGCCTTGTTGGTTCAGCTGCCGGATCAGCTGGGACTTGCAGTTTAGAGTGAGGTAATCTCACTAATTTATTATGTCGAGCGATATTCTTTGCACTAGATTTCCATCAAGGCATCCAAAGGTTGCATTCATAAATAACTTATTCTTAGTAATAAAAGCACTCTGATCTGCTACATCAGTTTTCCCACATTAGGCTTTTCCAGGGACATTTGTCCAAAAGTAATGGTGTCATTATGTTGTATTTTCCTTCTTTCTCGATTTCTTATTTCTGTATTATATTAAATTTAGTGAAGGCTACAATGTATGTATTTCTATATTTTCCATAGGAAATTGCAAGTAATTTGTTTAAGGGAACCTAATAAATAGGAGAAATATCATGAGTTATTGTAGTAGAGATTCTGGTTTAGGAATTTTCACTGTCTATACCATTGACTTGCCAAAGGGTTGTGGGGATTTACACACATGGAAATGTTTGAAAGGTAAAAAAATTATGCCAAGGGAATGATCTTTGTTTCCGGTGTCTTCATCCACACTGAAACTTATAAAAATGTCATTCCGAGTGCCGAGCATGGAGGAATGTGGAGCTTCTTAGAGTTAAGAGCCACTATGCTTGAGCAAAGAAATGAGTCATAGTAAGTGTGCAACTTGTGCATGTTGAAACCTTTGTATTGAAGGAAACAAGTTGTGTGTTGAAATCTATGTATTTAAATTTTAATGTGGGAGGCCTAACGTCAGGCAAATAAGAAACTACCCATATGAGAGATCACGAACAACACATTCAAGGTGACATAGTTGAAGGTGAAATGTAATTAGAGCCATGAAATACCGAGATGCGGGGTATCATTCTAGTAAGAAATCACATTGTTTGATGACCAAATTCACTAGTGGAGGTGATTCACTATGTTGTTGATGTTGTATATATTCTATTTAAATGCTTGAGAATATGGCTTTGTAAGCCATGGATAGTTAGGCAACCATTTCTTGAGCTCGAAATTTGGAGTCATGGGTTGGAAAAGGAAACTTAAACAATTGCAAAGAGAATTTAAATAGTTTAGGAAGAAGTATCATAGGGCAAAAGCAGAATATGGAATGCCAAATATAGATTTGAATCATCCCAAAATGAAGTACAATATGAAATGAAGTGAGAAAGCTGACAAAGATGAAGGTGGATCTTTAGTACCAGATCCACAGAAAAATTCAAAGATTGTAGAGAGAAAAGTTGTGGAGGATTTAGCAGTAGCTGATGAGTTGAAGAATGTGAATAGCCTCTTTGAAGTAGAGGTGGTGAATTTAGAAAGTATGGGTACTAATATTAAAGAGTAATTTGCAACAACAATGAAATTTAATGATGGATGGTTATTTTATGAAGATAAATTGTAGGTTGTCATTTATAAATTATTGTCTATTTTACAAGACCAAGCAGTTGCTAATCTACCCATAGTTGTAGAAGAAACAAAAGATCATAATGAAGTCCTTATTACAACAGCATAGGTAGAATAACATGAAGAGAAACCTGTAGCAACAATTAAGGGAATAAGCAATCTTGAAGATGTTGAAATTGATTATGATGCATAGATAAAACTTATTGAAGAATGGGTTGAGAATAATTTTGAACAAATTGATGCAAGTATCACAATAGCAACTGGAATGGTGAGGGCTCTTTAAAATGAGAAAAATGGAGAATCAATTAATGATTCAGATGAAATATAAATTGAAACAATGGTGGATACATCTGAAGAAGTTCATGGTATTCTAAATCATTGCATTGGAGTCCTAAGGAAAATAGGCATTACAATAGTATAATGTGGAAACAATCCACCAAACATGGCATAGATGAATGTAATTAAAAAGCACAAAAATCCACTTATGAATGTAATGAAGAATTAGCAAGTATTGAAGACAAATACAGGTCTCAAGAACCTGATGAAGTATTGCAAATAATAAGAAGAAGACCACAACCTAGTTGCATCATGTAGTTAAACAAAACCAAACCAAGGAAGAAGCATCATCACTATTTAACAACTAGAAAGGTCAATATTAATTTGTTAAAGTAAAATTGTAAGCCTAGATGAGACTTAGACTAGCAGGCATGTTTTGTTTTGATATTGTAGAAAAACCATTTCTCCATTAATTCTAAGTACAAGGTCTTTTGTATCCCTGTATAATCTAGATAATTTTACCTAATTCTAAAGGGAAATCCTCATGTCACACCACATAGTAAGGAGGTCAACTATAATATTTGTGCCTTAGCCAGTACCTAATTTTCATTTAATCGTCATATTTTGTGAGAAAAAAATGACTATACTTACACCTCAAACATCCCTCTGATTGGAACCATCTAATAATCCCCATACTATCTCTATTTAGCCTAATATTATTTCCTTTCAACGGTTTCACTAGCTCAAGACAACATGATATTGCATTATGTGCAATAAATTCAGAGAAAACCATAGAGTCTTCAAACATATAATGGTTTCACCCTAGTAAAATTCCCCACAATACAAAGATCGAAAGGAATTTAAGGGAAGATGAAATAAACCTTCCATTTCAAGTCCAGAGACATTCTTCAGTTATGGTTCCGTTCTAATAGGAATCAAGTTTAAAATAAGAGAAAATTTCCTTCCAAACATAAATTACAAAAGGACAATGAATGAATAAATGGGCTCTAGAATCCTCATTCATCCGACATAGAAAAACAAATTAGGACCTACCCATCCTCACTCAACAAGAATATCCCAAGACAATATTTTTCCTTCCAACAACAACCAAAGGAACAACCTGCATTTAAGGGGGACTTTCCCCTTCCACACTAATCCGTGCCACCATTTTGAAGAGGTAAAAGTGTTGTTTTGAATCAACACATCATATCTAGATCTAGTTTTTATAGTTCCACTTTGTTTAATTCTTAGACCAACTAATAATGTCTCCTCCTCCTGGTTAATTACAATACCATATTTACCCAAGTTCAATATAAAAAAGTTCCATTCAAGTGCATAAACATGAGAAAGGCTTAAACCTTGAGTTGAAAGATATTCTTGACTATCCAAAGCTACATCTACCTAATTGTAAACAGATTCCATAGAAATATAACCTAAATGATTTAAAAACTAAACCATCCTATATGAGAGTTTATGGTGACCATTTCATCATATCCATAGGTTATTCCCAAGAGGAACTTTAGCCTTATTCCCAATCTTCCAAAAAGAGACATTTCTCCAAATCTTGTAGAAAACTTACCATATTCCTCCAATCATAAAACCTCTCATAGTCACTTTTGGATCTTCACTGAGCCAATAAAAAATCGACATGGATTTCAAATATTTCACCCTCAATACTAGACTCCATAGGATATTTTCAAAAAAACATACACGAACAACTCTTGGTTGTAAGAGCTAGTCCAAATTTATCCATATTATGTAAGCCCCAACCCCCTAGAGACTTCAAAAGCATGAGTTTGTTCCAAGACACCAGAGATATTCCTTGTATAAATTTGATAGAAATTGTAACTCCTCAACAAATCGAATTGAAATAAGGAGACACAAATTCTACTCTACTAATCCGCGGAATGAAAATCACAATTTAGAACAACATGCATAAACATGAGACAAGCAAAACCACAAGTATGCAGTGATTTCTATGGGAACCCAACTAGAAAAAATCCCTCAAGCCTCTTTCCATTAATAAGTTGAATAGAGATATTATTACAATTACATGCTCCAGATCTGAGCACCACCTACAAAAGAAAAATTGTTCTCTTTGCTGAATGAGAACTTGTGGCCAACAATTAGCCAATTTATGCCTCCTCCAACCTCTTATTTCCGTGTGCAATTCTGAGCTACTTCAAGCTCCGAAACAATAACTTTTCCTTGTGCAATTTCCAAGGAATTGATCTCATGATTGCATGCAAAAATTGTACACTCAACTCATATACAATTAATGTTACATATGTCTTTGTCTCTTCCACTCCAACTGGGTAATTTGAATTCAATGCATGTCTAGGATATTTTGGGTTGATTGATCAGTTAACTGGAAAATCTCTGAGTTAGATTTTTGCCTCACTGCACAACTAACCTTCAATTGACTCTTTTAGTTGTTAGAGGTCAGTTAATTGAGTACATCTAAAAATAACTGAACTAAATTTCTAAAATTTAGTAATCAACACAAGCATGACTGAACTCCAAGCCCACTAACTTGAATTTTTTGATCTAATTAGGTGACAAGAGTCATGGCACACTAGTTAACTACCTCTAATTTGTCTTGCTGATGTGGAAATTCGATTTACTCAATTTGACTAAGGGTAAAGTCAAATTGAGTCATTCTTGCTACACCTTCTAACACTCGCTCTTAGCAAGAACAAGATTTTTCACCACCCCTATCTAGCACTTGTGGAATTGTTGGCAAAAAATGATGGATAGGCAGAGACCCTAGGTTTGGACACAGGGGCCAATAAAAGGGTCAATTGTAGTCTAACATAAGGCCGACATTTTCACCTTACATAGGAAGAATAAGTTGTCTCACTTGAGTCGTGCCACGACCTTACTTAGTTAAGGGATTTGAACCATGCATCAGGAGGAATCATGCAAAGGTTACCAGTACTCTTAAACTTAGAAACAAAACATCAGATGTATAACCATTGTAGAAGACAATAATTAAAGCATTCGAAGGAACATAGAATACACACCTACATTCATAATAAAAATTTTAAAAGGGACACACAAAACCAACATAATTAGATCCACAAACATCCCCACAAATCTTTCTTTCATTAGCTTCAAACATCATTTCATCATTACATATAGGCTCTGAAGCCTTCTCAATAGAACTAAAATTAGGAACATAAAATAACATATGACCAGGTGATCAGAGAATCATGCGGAGATTGATAGGCTATGCGACAACATTTTGGCACACATCCTTGCTCTCTCCTTTCATTTTGGCTTTCCCTTCAACGTTTATGCACTTGACTTGCCTAGACTGTTGGTCTCTTCCTTAGATGCCCCACCCTTTCCTTCTCGTTTTCTTCTTTTTCTTAGCTGAAACTACTTCCCCTACTGTTGATGGCTATTTTAGCTCAGTTGTGACTGCATGTGTCCCTATTTCCTTGGATGACTTTCCACAACTACCAAAATTTAGCAGTTTCCTTCTCCTTCCTTGGTTGGTTTTGTCATGACTCTCCATCAATCAAATTTGGTCAAAACATAATAAAAACATGTCAAAACTTTGTCCCCAAAATGAAGGACCCAACAGGCCTCGGCCACACTCAATTGACTAGTCCTTGAGTTAATAATTTGCTAGTGTTGTTGGTGCTTCTTGCTCTACTACTCCTGCTGGTGCTTTGCCTTCTTGGCATGCTCCTTCAAATGGAGGACCCAAATCTGAAACGGATTGAATGGTGGCAGTTTTTAATTGTGTGTACTTGGTAAGGGTCATCTTTCATGGAATTGTGAGAGTGCTCGCTTGCTCGATGAAGTGTGGTGAGTTCAACTGTTGGTTTTGTGAAAATTCCGAAAATTGGAATCCTATTGCAAAAACTAGTATTACTTCTTCTAATAGATAAATTAATTAATCAGCTTGTTGCTACAACAACATTGAAATAAACATACCACAACCTTCACAAATAAAAACTGTGAAATAAATAGTGTTGGAATTGAGAAAGTAGTAGCACACACACACAAAAAATAACACAATTGTTTTTTGACAAAAGTCCCTAGAAAAACCCAATGGAGGAAAACCAGTGCAACAGATGAGGGTTTTATTTTACTATGCAACAATGAAAATCTTAGTGCAATATGGATGCCTTAAACTATCAGTCCACAACAAGAAAATCTGGGCGAAATTATTGAAGGGAATTACCCTTCCTCCACAAGCAATCCAGACACAACTTGCCTTCAGAAAACTTGGCCTTTTGGGCCCTCTACATCATCCTCTACGGTACTTTATGTAGTCTCTATGATGTCAAGCCTCCAACTAGCCTCTGATGAATTCTTTCTTCCTGGCTATGCTGAGGAAATTGTCTCTCCGAAACTCTAGAACCTTTGCCCGACCTCTGGAACTGAGAACAAATTTTTCCTCAGCTAAATTGAACTGCCAATCTGAAGAAACTTTGTAGTCCTCTATGGTGCCTTAGTAGGAATAACTTTTCCCTCTTGTTGTTACCTCTACGGATCTGGAAAACTTCCTCTGGATCATTTTCCCTATCCCTCACTCATTGCTTTGATCTCTGGCTCTCTGACAACTGATTTTTGCTACTCTGGAAATAGATATGCCAAGGAAATCAAATTTATGGTGTTCTCAAGTGTGTTCTCAAGTGTGTTCTCCAGGTTCCCATCGACTTCCTCTTATAATCCACTGTTGGAGCACCAACAACCAAGATTAAAAATTAATCGATGGCTAGGATCATCTTGGAATCGATTCGTGTGTGTTTCCAGATGAATCTTACCTTGAATTAATTAATACTAATTAATTAACCAGATTTCCTAAGTTTAGGCTTAGGAAACAATAAAAATTTGGTTAATAATCTAATTAAGTCACTTCTAGGTGGAATTTCTAGAAATGATTTCTGGGTCTTGCAGATCTCATGTATTCTAGCCTCTCCACCAATTGTTTTGGCTAGAACACATCTGATGTTACAAAACATAAATAGGTTTAGCAGGTCATTTAGTTAGGAGAGAATTCCATTAAGTTTCTGCTTTTGCATTGATCTGTTGTATCTTCTAGAAGTGGACCTGTACAGACGGCTTAAGGTCGTAGAGAAAAGTCTTTGTAGCACATGGTTCTTCCTTGATTTGTTGGATCTATTTTTTGAGGACATTGGTATGTGCAAGAAAATCTTGTTGTTGGTCATGATCTGAGGTCTCTATGGCTTGGTTGAAGAGTTGACTAGCCTATTGGCACAGAGGGTAGACCAATTTATTCTTCTTTTCAAGGAACCTCGGCTAGTCGCGAACTTGAGCAAAGAGTTCTTTGGATTCTCCCATAGCCTTTTGAATGGATGCTTTCAGACAAGCCACATTAGTGATTTTCTACTCAATTTCATTGACATACTGGGTTACTGGATCCGAGAGTGCCCTTTGGGTGGTGAAAATAGTTATTTGAAGCTCTTAGTTTGTTGAGAAGAGGTTGGTGCATGTAGTTCTAATATGATCATAGGAATTCGAAAGGGTGTAGGCTAAGAAGTCTTCTAGTGCATTTGGTACTATTTTGACAATTGTGGGCCAAAGATCTTGGAACTTTGCATTGATTTGATCGATCTGTTGTTGCGATCAAGAGCTTAGGACCAAGTGTCGTAAGATGGTAAAAAATGAAAGTGCTCAGAACTGGTTTGAACCTGAATGACCGGATAGAGCTCGTCTTCTTGATTCCGGTGCTGTGAATGGTTTGGAAAACAGTCGTTGTATGAGAAAGTTATGCTAAAAATAAGAAATGCCCAATAACATTGAATTTTAAATTTTTCTAGAAAAAAAAAATATATATTTTGCAGAATATTATTTGGAATATTCTAGGGAATATTCCTTTTGGGCAGGCCAATTAGAAGCTGCCACATGGCATGGATCCAGGGTGGTGGAGAGGTTCGACCTTGCGACCTCTTGGTAAGGAGGGGCACATCTTACCAACGAGCCATACGGTTGGGACTTGTTTGGAGAGTGGCAGAAACTCTATATGAGTTTTAAACTTCAATGGGCGGGGCCCGAAGGGGGCCAGCCCCCATGTATATGTGACCTCTCGCTCGGAACCATGGGACTTACCATAATAATTGGTGCCATAGACAATGGTCACCGCTTAAGAGTTGGCGTTCACATGCAACAAATCCGGAGTTAACATACAGTTCCGTTTAACGTTAATTCAATGGTTCAACACTAACTCTGAGTTTAAACCGCCGAATGTTCACGTGGTATTTAATATAACTGCAGTTCCAACAAATCATTACCGTTATTCTGGCAAGATTTTTGGTGGACCGCCAAATTTGAGCGGTCTCGCCATAATTGGCGGAGCTAATTGAACTTCCACTACAATTAGCTGGAGTGTTTCTAGGCCAATCTGGAGGAAATCTTCAATGAGCCATAACTTTGGCTAGGAAAGTCCTTTTTGGATGAATTTTGTTTTGATTTGAGTATTCAAATGATGCTAAAGCCATTGGCATAGGTTAGAGAGCAATCAAAGGTTGTTTGTAGGTGTATTTGCTCCATGGAAGTTCTAGGAACCAGTAGGGCCTAGCATTGTGAGAACTCTATTGGGTTGCAGGTACCCATTGGAGGTGAAACAGTAGTCAATCCTGAAGGATTTGAGTGTTATGAATCCATTTTTACAATGTATTTCACATGTAGAGGCTTGTATTCATTTGTATAGTTGTTTTTAGCTTTTAATCAAATCAAGGACATGTCCATTTGGGAGCCTTGGACCTGGAATATGTAGCCCAAGAGGGGTGAACTGTGTTATCAACTTCTTTTGCATCTGTGTTCGAGTTATTTTCCTGAACAAATCTATTTTGTTGTGTTAACCAGAAAAAGGAAATAATTCTACTATACATAAAAGGGTAATAAACAGCTGAAAAAACTCATTTGTTTTTAACTGCAAGACATGTACATCTCTTAAACATGTATGTTTACTGAATTGAATACCTTGCAAAGAATTTTCAAGTAGTTTCACATTCAGATAATGTTGTATCTCTTATTTCTCCTAGAGAATATGATCTCTTTCAACTACAATAGGAATAAATTTTTGTTGTTTATTCTCATATTCGGCTATCAAATTATTGTGCGTTGCCTTTGTTGAGAAGACGACCAACTATGGAGGTCATCAGGTGTCATGGTAGTAGGTGAAGGATACTAACTTTGTAGTGGTTGGTCGTTGGCAACTAATTTCTTAGATTTCACTTAGGGCAAGGTCTCTCGTTGCACGTTCTTGATGATGTGGGAACTGATATAGTCTGGACTAGACTGTAGTGGTGAAAGGGAGGTGGGGTTGGCCAGTTTTCATTATTTGGGCTTGGTGCCAATAGCAATATAAAAAAGGTGTATTAACTGACTCTGTGTTTGTAGGGGGGACTGCGAGTGTCGTCACTGTCTTCACAAAGTGTACCTTTAGGATATATGTTTTTTATGATGGTGACGACACTTGTCCTTCCATCTGATTTAGTTATGGCCTCTGTAAAACCTTCACACTTGAGTGCATGGAAATGGAACGAATGTAAGAGGTCATTATCCATAAGCATGGCCTTCTCATACTTGTCATAGAGGTTCTCAATTTCAGTGACTTTGGAATCAGATATAGGTGTGGGAACAAATATTTTGGTGACCTTAGTCATGGATGCAATTCGACGGCTATAAAAAATAGACACAAGGGGTTTGAATTTGGGCTAAGGACCAGAGGAGTTGTCATAGAAGCCAAACTGAAAAATTCAACCACCTATGCTTTGATAGTGAAGAACTTATCGTTGCCATGCAAACTAAATAGAAGGACCCAACACAATGTTTTTTTATTAGACCATTTAACTAATTAATACAAAACTTCATACACTCGATTCAAATCATGGAATTCATGGTGATTGTGATATGGACCTGACCGGGATGACACAAAAACTGAAAAGGAAGGTGTTCATGATGGTTAGTTATGATGAGATGATTGCAAGTTCAAAAAAGTTTATAACCATCGTGTTAGGAATATCACGAGAGAGAACTTAGCCCAAATTTGAAATGATGCGGGGAATTATTATTAATTATCATGGATAAGACGAATACCATGTGTGAGTCCCCGACCACAATCGGTTGTGGAGAGAGGAACTCGACTGACGCAACTAAGATAACTGACGCAAATTTATTCATGACTAACATAGCTAAAAGAAATTATGGAACTAGACTAACAAACACAACCTAAGTAACTGACACAAGTAGAATAACTGACTGACTCTTGCTAAACTTAGTTATGATCCCCTTTTAGAGGCCAAATAAATTTGATGAAGAACTAGTTATGCCTTGGAAGGATTTAAGGTGTGCACCATTCACCCAACTAGGAAATAGGATTCCATCCATTTGTGTGATTTTGAAAAATCTACATTCTTTCACTTCTGCAATAATGAATGGTCCTAACTAGTGCATTTTTAACTTTCCAGGATGTTTTAGAAACTTACTTTTGTATAAGAGAACTTGATACCCAACTGTAAAGGACTTTTGTTTGATGTGTCAGTCGTGCAATGATTTCTTCCTCCTTGTTGATAGCTTGGTGAAAATAGGCTAGACATCGAGCCTCGTCCAACTCCTAGAGCTCATCCAACCACTTCGTAATCGATTCATCCTCTGACACGTGAGTTTCCTGCACAATAAAAACATTGGAAATAATGAACTCGATAGGTACTATGGCTTCTTGAACATAAATAAGATGGAATAACATGTTCTTGTGCAGTTGCTTGACGATTGTACGGTAGGCCCATAGTGTTTCTAGGACCTTCTCGTCCTAGTCGTCTCAGTTAGTAGAGCATATTTTCATGAGGCCTCTCTCTGGTATTTTTTTAAAAGCCTCCACAATGCAATTTTCTTGGGGTTGGTTTGGGCTACTCTTATAGTGCTTGATAATAAAGTTTTGTAACAGAGATGTCTCATTAATGAAGTGTGTCCCTTGATCATTGGTGAGGTTTTAGGGGCACCCAAATCGAGTGATAATATTCTCAAAGGTGAACCTAGTAGTGGTGTCTACAGTGCAATCCGTGACTGGAGTAGCTTCTTCCCATCTGGTAAGGTAATATGTGGCAGTGATAATGTATATGGCATGGGAGTGATGTGTCGAAAGATTAATGGGGCCCACAAAGTCTATCTCCCATTTCCCAAATACCTGGAGTACTCGTACTCGCTACAAAGTAGGCTCATCTCAGTGTGATGACCTCCCCAAGCATTGGAAAACATCACATTTCTTGGTGTAATCCTTTTCATCTCAGAAAAGTGTAGGGTAGCATAGGCCTACCTGCAACAACTTTCTCGCAGTGGCTTTCCTACCCATATGTTCTCTTGTAACTCATGAATCGCATTCCCATAGGGTATCCTATTTCTCAGTATCGAGGACACACCGTTGAAATATCCGGTTAAGGCCCATCTTGTATAATTATCCTGCGATCAATTGGTAATATGCAACTCAAACTACCATGTGACATCATTGTGTCACTGTGTACCCCTTCAAACATTTTCTTGTGGCTAGGAACAATGCAATGTCCTCCAAATACTCTGGTGTGGCCTCAACTCAAAACAGGTCAACATCTAGAAATTGATCATCTATTGATCCTCCAACTTTATCCGACTCTAGTTGGGAAAGATGATGAGGACCCACATTTAAACTTCCCATCTTGATGATTACTTCGAATGTGAACTCCTAGAATAATAGAATCCACCTACAAATCGTTCCTTCAAGCACAAACTCATTCACTAGGTACTTCAGGGCAGAGTGATCAGTAAAAAACTTGAATGGGCCTCCCAAAAGATAGTGTCAAAAATTCTACAGAGAGTACACCATCGAGAGCGCTTTGTGATTTGCTTTGGTAAAATTCTTTTCCACCTTGGAAAGTTTTCTTCTAGCAAAGTGTATTGGGTGATCAAGGTTACCATCTCTAGGTTGATCTAAAAAAACTCCCAAAGTGATTCCTAATGCATTGATATGGACATGAAATTTCTTATTCCGATCTGGATAAACCAAGATTAGTGTGCTTGCCAACTTTTCCCTTAGAACATTGACGGCAACTTCTCATTCATCAAACCAAGAAACCTCTCATATTTCTTCAATAACTTTTCTAGAGGTGCGATGATCGAGGCATAGTTGAACATGAACCTGTGGTAAGATCTTGTGTGGTCGAGGATTGATATCAGTTGCTTAACACTTTTCGGTGGAGGCATATTTAGGATTACAACAACCTTGGCAGGATTGAAACACACCCCGTCCTTAAAAACTATATGCCCCAAATTTGTTCCAAAGGGGACAACAAAAATGTACTTCTTCAAGTTCAAGGAGATCTGTAGTTTCCTACTGATTTGAAAATCACTTGTAAGTGATCTCAGCTAATTATTAATGAATGAAGGTATTACATACTCGTGTGCTGGTGTGTGTCTATGTTATCTTAGGAAACAGATCAATAAGATTGCAAAATACATAGACACTGGAAAAAAGTAAGAGAAACACAGTAAGCAAATACAAGAACACAAAAATTACAAGGAGTTCACCCAATCCTCCTGGGCTACGTCTCCGGTCCAACTTTTAGTGGTGGCCTTTTCTTATTGTGTATTTAAAGCAACTTTTTTACAATGAGGAGCTCAATTGGAGTCTCCTGAAATAGATAATGCTTAGTAGGTGGTTCTTGGATTCCCCAAGCTACTAGAGTGCATAGACTCCCCCTTACTACGTCTCGACCTTAACTGGTCTGAATGGGATGAGTTCAATATGGTACTCAGTTCCTTTCAGGGATTGCTTGAACCTATCAAGCCTTCTATCTGCTCGATGCTGCCTTAGCTCTATAAGTAAGCTCGGCTCTCTGTTTTTTGCTTCTTGCTTCAATGTCTCCTTCTTCCTTTCTCACTATCCTCCCTCCATTCTCTATTCTCTATTTGCGGCTTAATGCCAATTTGTCTCATGACTGTTTGCTTCCTCTTCCGCCTCTTTAGATCGCCTGTTAATGTTAGTTTGGAATTCCTTGCCTCTGTGTCATCGCCACTATGTAACGTCTCACAGGGAAGTGGCCACTTATCCTCTCACAAACTGTGCCAACTCTTCCTCAAACAGTTCGATATTTCTGTTACTCTGTGTAATGATTCATCTGCCAACTCAGCGATCCAATCGTGCTTCAAACTTTTATACATCATGGCTCAATTCTCCCTCCAGATCCAGTCATTTATTGGGTGCAATCTCCGTCGTTAGATTTGGAGCCCACAGATCATACGTTGTTCGCTCTTATTGCGTGGTTGACTTGCTCAAATGTTAGCCCGCGATGAGAGCGGTTTTCTCTATCATCTGCCAGACATGCATCGTTTTCTATATGCCATCGCTAGGTCTCCTAACAATTTCGCTTACCACCCAAAACGCCTCTGATATTCTATTGGGATTGGAGTGCGGGGCCTGCCTTTTAGTTTAGTGCTTTTCCCATGATTTTTAGCTTCCCTTATGACCGAGCGCTCGAGGCTTTTCCATTTCGAGGTGTTTTGCTAGTGATGGCACTAATCATGCATTAGAAACAACCTCCATTTTCTGATCCAGACTTCCCAACTGCTAGTTTGCGTCCTGTGCGGTCTCCATGGGCCTCAATTAGTGCACTTTGACCGAGGTCCTCATCGTTCCTTGCTGGCTACAAACTACCACTGTCCAGAGGTCTTCCTAATAGCTCACTATTCACAAGTTTTTGAAGTCTATCATGATTTGATATAGTCATAGAACTCTGACAATTTTTCATGGATCCAATTCGGATCACGGCCTTCCCACTGAAAAATATTTTGGACCACCAAAATTTATTTTTCAAGCATCAACTAAGTGAGGGTACAATTGTCTCACTTGTCCAATCTCTATCCACTTTGCATTGCTCGGCTTTGAACCCTTGAGCCCAACTTTGAGGTACTCAAAATCTTCCCTGCGTGTCGTTATCACCTTCTTGTCCAAAACTGTGTCTTCCTGCAATTCATTAAGATATTCAGGTAAGAGGTCATCAATAGAAGGAAATTGACTCTTCTCTTCGGGATCCTCAATTAGTGAAGGTTCAAACAATCTCAAGCAATCTGCATTTACGATTGAGTAGATGTGCATGTAAGTTGGTAGATCAAGGTGAAAAGCATTCTCACTAATTTTCTCAAGTATCCTGAAGCGTCCATACTTGATAGGCTTAGCTTTTTACCTTCACCTTGCATCCTTTCCTTGTTGATATACAACGAGACTTGGTCACCAACTTGGAAACTATGCTCCATCCGATGCTTTTCATGCCTTGCGTTGTATTTGGCTTGGCTCTTTTCTAGTTGTTCCGTACTGCCTGGTGGATCTTTTGGATCTGTTTAATGAACCTAGTTGCCTTGTCCACATCGTTGTGTCCCTCAACTGTGGTGTCTTTACCAAAGACAAAATCCAAAGGAGACCTTGGTGTGAAACCAAAACAGGTCTCAAAAGGAGATGTTTGTGTAGAAGAATGTTTTTCTCAGTTGTAGGCATGCTGCACATAACATAAATTTTCATCCCAAAGCTTAGGATGCTTGCTGGAATATCCCCTAAGCAACTAAATCACTGTCCTGTTGACTACTTCTGTCTGGCCATCAGTTTGTGGATGAAAAGATATGCTTTTCTTAAGTTTGGTGTCCATCAGTTCCCACAAACTTGACCAAAACTTCTCCACAGATCGGGTGTCTCGATCAGATACAATGGAAGTGGGTAATCCAAAATGAACCCATACATGTTGAAAGAACAGTTTTGTAGTTTGTTCAGCTGTAATCTGTTTATTACAAGGTATCAAAATACACATTTTATTGAACCTATCCACAACAACATACAAATAATCATGAACTTTCCTAGATTTAGGCAGTCCTCCAACAAAGTCCATGGAAACACTTTCCCAAGGATGAGAAGGAACTGGTAATGGAGTGTACAAGCCTAGTTTTTTGTTGTAGGGCTTGCTTTTAGCACACATAGTACACCCTCTTACATATCTAGAAATTGTCTCATTCATTTTTGGCCAATAACAAAATCTTTGCAGTTGTGCAACTATTTTACTTACCTTAAAGTGACATGATATTAGAGAAGTGTGTGCTTCTCGAATTATCTTTACTCTTTCAGTTTGTGGAATGCATAACTTCCCACAATGGTATAAGAGTCGATCCTTTACATGATAATCCAATTCTTCTACTCGTTTACCTTAACTTAAAGTTGCTATACATCTTTAAAGTCTATATCTTGAGCATATTTTTCAGTGTAGCTCTCATGTAACACAAAATTATGGTTAAGTATAGTAGATGAATTTATAATAGGTCTAGATAACATATTTACAACTTTATTGTGTATGCATTTTTTATATCTAATGACTAAATGAAACTGTTGTAGAAAACCCATCCATCTATAGTGTCTTGATTGCTGCAACTTAGTTTGG